>OZ005656.1:30927651-31067241 GCA_963930645.1 Salticus scenicus
GTACTATTTCTTTCAGATAGCGATTTTATCACATTAATTGAACGCACAGACATTTTCTTTTTTCATTTAAAATATATAAAACTCAAAATTTTCAAATTGTATCGTCTGAATTTTTAGTTCGCTGTACAAAGATACTCCATTCAACCAATTGTTACAAAAATTGGTACATTTATCAGAATGAAATCTAGATAACGCCGTATTTTTTAGTTCAAATGGATAATTGACTAAAAAAAATATTAAATATAAACTCAATTTTAATTTTAAAATTAATAAAAAAATAAATAAAGCGGAAAATAAATAAACTAGTGAAAAATGAGGAAATGTAAATTGACTCAATGAAGATAAATAAATAAATAAATAAATAAATATATATATATACAATATATATATACATGTATACATATATATATATATATATAGATATAGATATAGATATAGATAGATAGATAGATAGATAGATATATGAATAATAATAGAAAAATCGTGCTAATGAAATGGAACAGCATTAGTATAGGACTATTTAGTGTAATTAAAAATTTCGCACACTTACACAATTACGATAGCCGTTTTAATTCATAGCCAAAATGACAAGAAAAAGTAAAAAGCCATCAAAAGTCTTCTGTGACAAAACTATAAATGATAAATTTTAGAAAATGAACATAGTAACCTATGCTAGAGAGAAAAACTCAGTTACTTCATGCCTTTATATAGAAGAATAAATTAAAATAACCCTGTCTCGCTAAATTAAAATCTGTTTTGTATAGATTTCTATATCTATTAGAAAAAATAAGTTTAGTTTTTTTTTTTTTTTTTTTTTCAATGATTATATTTGCATTTGTATTTCAAACTTTCATCGATGCACAGCATATCTATCTATCTATATATCTATCTATATGTATATATAGATAAATAGATAGATAGATATATTATATAATTGCTACATGTATTATATTCCAGATGTTAAACTCGTTCAGATTTGATCATACTTTTTTGAGACTTACTAGAACCACTTCTTTTTCTGTTGATATCACCTTCAAAATAGAGCACGAATTATGACCTAAATGACAATTGGAAGTATTATGTATAAATAAGACATAAAACTTAAGAAATATACGTAGTTATATATAGACCTAACTGGGTAATAAACAGTGTTTAAAGAATAAATAAATAAATAAAATAAAATAAAACTTTTATGCAAATGTTAGTTAATTTATTTATATCACGCGACATACAGATTTAATCAATTTTTAATTATTTAAAATAGTAATATTAAGCCAAAAACGTTCAGTTTTGAATTTGCAATATGATACTAAATATTATGATAAAAATATCAAATATTTTGTTAAATACGTTTTAATTTTAGAAATTCATTTCTTTAACAAGATCTTTTATATATTGGGATAACGCAAAAATTGTTTTTGTTTTAATATATTCTTTAATATGTTTCCCATCCTAAAATTTATGGTAGTTAATGTAATATATATATATATATATATATATATATATATATATAATTAGAAGCTTTTTATTATATCTGAAATTAACATTGCTAATGTCAATAGTTTAAATGATACACCCAAAATTAAATTATCTGGTATAGATTTTTAAATTAATGAATAATTAAAAAAGAATATTCATAATTGATAATAAAATTAATGTACATCTTAGACTCGTCTTAGTTTTCAAGCACATGTTTGTTCTCAAAAAGTTGTACTATCCCTCACAGTCATTTATTAGACATCTAAATTACATCCAATGATCCACAAAAGGTACAAAATATCTTAAGAATGTCCATTAAAAGTCCGAGATATCCCGTACTTATTATAGATAACCATTAGATGTTGAAATTTAGACGAAATTTAGACGAAATTTTGCCTTTTTCAATCTCTAATAGATATAATATGTTTGATTAAAACAAGAGTTAAATATTTTCGTTATCTATTATGAATAAGAAGTCCAATTATTGGATATTTAAAGATTAACTGGATATGTAATAGACATCTAAATGGATGTAAAAAAGGGTAACAATTGCCGTCCTAATAGGTATCTGTAGGATGTTTATAGAGTTTTAATGGGCCATTTTTTAACTTTTATATGGATAACTTTCGTATGGATGTAAGTGGCTGTGGGATATATGGCATACTTCATCCGTGATAAGAAATATGAATTTATCCGATCACTCTGAATGGTCGAAGACTGAAGTGCAGGACCCATCGTTAAATTCAGTACAATTACCTTATATTAATTTGTTGATTAATTTTATTAGGATCAGTATCATATTTTAGTTTTATACTATTTCCAACGCAACGTACGATCTCCATAAGAAGGTTTACGTTAAACATTAATTTATTCTGCCATGTTAAGAAAATATTAAATTTGGATATACACATGAAGTAGGAAATTGGTAGTTATTTAAATATTCTAATAGTACTCTGACATCTTCACGATAAATATACGTTTTGAAACTGGCTTTTATACGAAATTTTGCTGTGTAAAAGGTTCACAGTTAATGTTGTTCTTAAAATTATAACTGACATCGAAATCTGGTATGACATCTTTATGATAAAAATATACGTTTTAATTTATGTTTAAGCTAAATTTTTCCCTATTCTTCCACGTTCAGAAAATCGTAAACTTCGAATAACTAGCGAAGTTTCCAAATTAGATTCAGGCAAATCAATAGTTTTCTTACCAGTATAGTAAGTGATGTTATAAAATGTATCCAATTTTTCTATTTCATTTTGTTTTTGTGATATTGTGTCCACAGATTAACTTACTAACTGGCGTATTAACTAATGTACTAAATAACGCACTAAGAAACTAGCTAACATAAAGACGGACATTGCACCAATTTTGCGATTTTTGAAAACTTCTTACCACAAAAAGTAGAAAAAAGTAAAAATAAAAAATAAAAAAGACGTCTTCTTAAATACCTGTGTTTCTATACCTATAGTATGATTGGGAACTAAAAGATTTAAATAATAAGCATGTAAAAATATGTCAGTTTACAAAAAATAAAATATAAATAAAAACAACGAGTGTATGCATAACAAAATTATTAAGCTAATATATTCATTTTTCTAAAATAATATATAACTTAAAATTTTTAAATATTTTAATATACTTTGTAAAATAAATACATTTTAGTGCATTGAATAGTGATTAGCTAAATATGTCCATATTTATTATTCCCTCTGCATTTTCCTTACAAAATTACGCGCATAGTTTTCCGGTATTTTGGAGCAAACAGTCAGAAATTTATCATATTTGTGCGAACTAAATGATAAATACTACTTGTGGAAAACAGTTTCGATTCTCAAGCGAAACACCTGCCAGTATTGTGCGAGAGGCGCATGCGCTGGTTACGAGAGAAGAGAATAAGTTTAGTGTTTACTCTGACTTCCGCGGAAAGAGCTTTTACGCTGGTATCTATCATAATGATACGAAAAGAAAGATGCCTTCACTTAATTATAATTTATTGTTACTACGTAATAATGTATATATGTAAATAACCTAGTCTGTAAATAGAAATGTATATAAAGGATTCGTTAATGTAAGATAGAGCCATGTTTATTCGAGTTCCTGTATCCTTTGATCTTATTATTAAGAATTATTTTATTATATAAGTAACATTTTTGGCGAGCCAGCCAGCCAGGATTCGTAAAGTATACGATTTTAAAAGGGCTCTTAAGTTATTTATAAGATTAAATAAAAAAGAATTACGTCTACATCAACAGTTAAGAACAAAAGTACTTAGGCCAAGTTTTGGAATCAAGTTTTATTTTGACATCGGAGCTGAATACGATTATCAGGTAAGCTCTCTCTCCCCTTTATTAAAACATTGAATAATATATATATATATTTCATTTATTTACGAATAAATTATTATTTTGAATCATTTGAGAATAAATAAGAATTAGTATTATAACAATAATACGTAGCACCCAAATGTAGGGTGCCAAGTCATGTTCTTATTAAGAAAATTAAATACATTAACGTGATTTATTGAGTGAATTATATTATAAGATAATAATATGATTATTATTGTGAATATTATCTGAAGGTAATAAAAAAAAAAAAAAAAAAAAAAAAAAAGTTCGTTTGAATTGAGATTTCCGAACAGTAAGAATAAAAATAATAAAACAATATAAAATTTTGTGTTTTATTAAAAATTGTTAATAAGAATTTATTAAACATGGCAGAGTTAGAAAAATTAAAGAGAAAAAGAGCAGTAATTAGAAGTTCCACTACGAAATTAATTACTAATTGCGAGCAGTACATAGAAGCAGATGAAATCGAAACATCTGTTCTGAAAGAACATTTAGATCAATTCGCAGTAAAATACGAAAATTTAAGGAATCTCGATGAAGAGATTCAAAATCTTATGAAAAAGGAAGACGATTTAGAGTCCGAATTTGAAACAGCAGAAACCTATGCAGAAAAAATTATTTCTGTTAAATCTAAAATCACTTCAGTTTTAAAAAGTAAGGAAAAGCTCGAAAACACAAATACTAAAAAGGATGATATCATAAGTGAACAGTCATCTTTAATTTCTTGTTCACATTCTAGAATAAAACTCCCTCGTCTAGTGATTGAAGAATTTGGCGGGAATCCCGCTAACTGGCTCTCATTTTGGAGTCAATATGAGAATGCAATTCATAATAATAACGATTTAACAGACATAGATAAGTTTAATTACTTGAATTCTCTGTTAATAGGATCTGCAGCTGATGCCATTAGAGGCTTTTCGTTATCCAGTGAGAACTATCAATCTGCAGTTAAAGTGTTAAAAACCAGATTTGGTCGTAATGACCTGATAATTAATGCACACATTGGAAAGTTATTGGATTTAGAACCAGTTAAACATTCAAATAACACAGATGCGCTGCGCAAACTCTACGATAACATTACGATTCAAATAAGAAATTTAAAATGTTTAAACGCAACATCAGGAACATACGGCACTCTGCTGACACCAATTTTACTTAAATTGATTCCCACTGATTTAAATTTAAATTATCAAAGAAAAAGACAGAGTCTTGAAAATTTTGACATTGAAGAATTGTTAGACTTTTTAAAAGCTGAAATTGAGTGTCGTGAAACGGCGATACAAATACAAGAACTGTCTACACAAAATCCAAATGTCGTTAAAGAAAAACAGAAAAAAATTCCCGAGTCGAAAATACTCCCTACAGCGTGTAAATTGATGAACACTAATGAAAATAATAAGGAAATTAATTCAAAATTTAGAAAGGTTGATATAGTGTGTGTTTTTTGCAATAAATCACATGCATCGGAGAGTTGTAATGAGGTGTCTAAGTTAAATTTGGAAGATAAAAAGAATATACTGAAAGAAAAAAGGGTTTGTTTTGTTTGTCTGAAGAAAAATCACAGAGCAAACCAATGTAGATCAGGGCATAGATGTCTTATTTGTGAAAGACGACACTACGCTATAATATGCCCGGATTTACCCTCAAACAAATCAGATATTTCAAATAAGTTTAATGAAGAAATAAAAATTAGTACATTAAATAATCATGTACAGCTCTTTGATGTATTCCTGCAAACTTTAATTGTTAGACTGCACAATAATGATTAAGAAATGCTCGTAAGGGTAGTCTTGGATTCCGGAAGTATGAAATCCTATATATGTACCGATACAATTGAAGAAATGAAATATATCCCTAGCAATGAAATAAACTTGCGTCAATCACTTTTTGGAGGTATTGAAATGAATGAAAATGTTTATAAAAATTATGTAATTGAATTAAGTAGTATGGACAGAAGTTATAAATGTAAATTTGACGCATTGGCGGAGAAACGTATTTGTTCTGAGCTTGGCCAAATCCCATCTGGTCCGTGGTTAAATGAACTTAAGAAGCATCGTATACAGCTTACGGGCTTAGAAAATAAATACAAAGTGGATAAGGAAATAAAATTGTTAATAGGGGCTGATATTATGGGTAAATTGTTAACGGGAAAAATAGTACCCCTTAAATCAAATTTAACCGCTATACAGACAAATTGGGATGGACTGTTCTAGGAAAAATTTTTGGCACCAAGAGCAATACACCTAGTAATCATTCTCTCGTTATCTCTTCTCTTTTGGTTAAAAACCAGTGTGTAAGCGATCTGTGGAAGTTAGACGTATTGGGAATTATAGATCCTGCACACCGTAAAACTAAGCAGAAGTTAGAAGAAGAGACTAACAAGTATTTTAAGGAGACTCTTCGGGTAAATTCCGACGGCAGATACGAGGTAGCTTTACCATAGGTAACGGTTAATTCTGCCTTACCTGACAATAAAAAACTTGCTGAAAAAAGTCTGTTTAGTACGAAAAGAAAATTAGTTGATTCCGGCAAATTAGAGGGTTACTATAGGGTTTTTGATAATTGGTTATCACTTGGCATAATAAAAAAGTAACAGAGACTAAATCAGAACAGATGCATTATTTACCGCAGAGACCCATAATAAAAGAGGGTAGTACTACGAGTTTACGGCCAGTGTTTAATGCGAGTTCACATTCTCAGGGTTTTCCTTCATTGAATGATTGTTTATCTACGGGACCTAATTTAATAGAAATTATTCCAACAATACTAAATCGATTTCGTAAAAGCTACGTGGGTGTTACGTCAGATATAGAAAAAGCGTTCCTGCAGATTTCAATAAGAGAAAAGGATCGCGACTTTTTACGTTTTCTGTGGTTTAGTAGAGATAATTCGGAACAAATTGAGGAGTTTCGGCATCAAAGGGTTGTTTTTGGTTTAACATGTAGTCCTTATTTATTCGCCGCTACCTTACAATATCATTTAAGTAAAGTACCCGAAAATTTAAGCAATACTGCAGAAATTCTTAAGACATCATTTTATGTCGATAATTGTGTAACTAGTTTGAATTCTGAGTTAGAAATGAAAAAGTTTATCTTGGAGTCACAAATAATAATGTCTATAGGCAATTTTAATTTAAGAGGGTGGAAATCTAATTTGCATAGTGTCACTCCAGCCAATGAATCGATCACTGAAGAAAACATCTCTGTCTTGGGTCTTACGTGGTATACAGACAGTGATACTTTATCCTGCAAAGTGCCGTCAATTGATGAGCCCGATAAACTAATTACGAAAAGGTTAATTTTAGCCATTGCTCATCAAGTCTTTGATCCAATTGGATTTGCGGCACCTGTGACGTTAATTCCGAAATTAATTTTGCAGGAAACATGGAATTTAAAATTTAAGTGGGATGAAATTCTTCCGGATCATTTAATACGAAAATTTACAGCATGGATCCAACAACTAAATTTAATATCAAAAACAAGGATACCAAGATGGCTAAATATTTCCCCAGACGACTCATTAAGTTTCCATGTATTTTGTGACGCAAGTCAAAAGTCTTACGCGGCGTGTGTGCTTTTAAGAGTCTGTCGAGGTGATCACGTGACCGTCAATTTAATACATGCTAGAAGTAGGGTAGCGCTTCTAAACGTTCTAACTATACCACGGTTAGAGCTCCTTGCTTGCTTGATCGGCGCTCGGTTGCTTTCGTCTGTGGTACAAGATATGCAATTTCCCAGTGTTGATATTCATTGTTGGACGGATTCTACTACTTCGTTATGTTGGATTCAAAGAAATCAAAATTGGGGGACTTTTGTCCAAAATCGTGTACGTGAAATAGTTTCCTTAACCTCTCCCACCGTGTGGCGCCACGTTCCAGGTGCTCTTAACCCTGCCGATATAGCTTCTAGAGGATGTTCAGCCGAAAAATTGTCACAACTAAGATGGTGGGAGGGACCCGAGTGGTTACGCAATAACGAGGAGAGTGGCCAAATTCAGAGGAATCTCCGGATGAGGATTTGGTTGGCTCAGAAATACGCAAAACTGTAATAACTACCTTAAGCAAAACCGACATTAACAGCGACTGGTATTACAAGTATTTTTCATCTATAAGAAAGATCATTCGCATCCTAGCGTTTATCTACAGATTTTATTTTAAGCTAAGAAAATTTCCTAGTGAATCCTCAAAAGCTTTGTCAACCTCCGAACTTGAAAGAGCTGAAATCGCTCTTCTGAAATTGGTGCAAAAGGATTCATTTAATAAAAAATTTCCCATTCTGGTGTGTCTGACATTGACATTTTGGACAAAAAGAAGCTCAGTAAACGAGCTAAGTATCTACAGAAAATGAGAGAGAACCTCAGACTACGATTTCGCACGGAATATTTAGGATATCTACGTCAACAGTCCATAAGAAACTACAAGGATAAGCCACTAGAAGTGGGCGAAGTGGTGTTATTAGAGGATGACACCAAAAAACGTGCCTTCTGGAATATGGCCAGAGTGTTGAAATTGATCCCTGGACGTGGTGGCATAACAAGACTTGCTGTGGTGAAAACTGAAAAAGCCGAATTTTTGCGTCCTATACAACGTTTATATAGACTTGAACTAGACCATTCTACCAAAAGTGATAATGAAAGTGATGACAATATTCCTGTAACAACGAGCAGCGGAAGAACTGTGAAAATTCCTATTAGACTCTAAATATTTATAAAGTGACTTTAATTCGTTTACTCATTTTGTTTATATAACTATTTTGTTTTTCATCTAAGTTCATATTTTAGTATCATGTATTTAAGTATGTTTTGAGTATATTTTCAGATTGTCCACTCAAAAGGTGGGAGGAAATGTGGAAAACAGTTTCGATTCTCAAGCGAAACACCTGCCAGTATTGTGCGAGAGGCGCATGCGCTGGTTACGAGAGAAGAGAATAAGTTTAGTGTTTACTCTGACTTTCGCGGGAAGAGCTGAGCTACGCTGGTATCTGTCATAATGATACGAAAAGAAAGATGCCTTCACTTAATTATATTTTATTGTTACTATGTAATAATGTATATATGTAAATAACCTAGTCTGTAAATAGAAATGTATATAAAGGATTCGTTAATGTAAGATAGAGCCCTGTTTATTCGAGTTCCTGGCTCCTTTGATCTTATTATTAAGAATTATTTTATTATATAAGTAACACTGCTGATGCTCTACAGTTGTCCAGCGTAGTTTTTTTTATGCCTGCAAGAAAACTATTTATAAGGAAAATTCTTATTGGAAAAAAACCAAACATTAATTAGAGAACATGGTCCAAACCTCGGTCCAAATTTCACTCAACCATCCCGTTCAAAACATCTCAAGATACGTAATATTTTACTATTATTATTATTATTATTATAATTTCAGCTGATAAAATAATTTAAATCTCTTTATATATATTTTTAGAAATATAAATATTAAATATAAATTCGAATTTAAAAATATATATATGTTTGATATAATGATATAACAAATGATTAATCAAAGAGGGGAAACAGGCCCTATTTATAAATTATCGATACAAACTATCAAATAAATTCCGAAAAATTCCGTACATCTCTCTGCTGATGTACTTCCCCTCTTTTTGGTCAAGGATTCGCTCTGCGTCTATGAAAAACACGTGACACGCCTCTTATCGGACCGGCACTTTACCCCAACATACTGTAACTCGGGATTGTGACTATCTGAAAATATTATAGAAATAAAAATAATAATAATAATAAAAAATTTTCTGTAATAATAAATTTCAGAAGTAATAGAAAAATTACGACATCCTCTTGTAAAGAAGGATTTTTGTGTTATTGTATCATAATTGTAACCCAAAATAATTTATTTTAATTTATTATAATTCTTATAATACTGTGATTTTTTTCGATCATTACTTAACAAAAAAATGATCGTGTGTTAATTAACCTGCCATACATTTGGATAGGATTTTAATCTTTTGTCTTTTGGTTTTAAAGAATAATGAAAATATCTTAAATTTTTGTAAAAAAAAAAAAAAAAAAAAAAAAAAAATCTTAAGAAGTACATTTACGACGCTTAAAGAACTTATTTAGATATACTTTTTCTTGGACAAAATAAATTTAAAATAAATTTGTAAAATTCTTTTACCTTTTAAATTCAAAATATCACTACGCAACATAATCTCTCTCTCTATATTATATATGAAAATAGATTAATATAGTTTAAATAATTTATTTTTTAGAATTAGTAAGATAGTGCTAAACATTTATATATAATTTTACTGTGTTGTATATTGAAATATATGTAAATTTATATATTTTCTATCGAGTTATGCAGTACAAAATGTAAAATTCCAGGTATAAATTTTTATTTTGTCTATGTTATATCATATATATTTTATCAACATATTCTAATATGTGTTTATCTTTGCACACACACAAAAAAAATATATCTTTTATATTTAAATTTACGTAAAACTGCAAGTAATTAATTTATCTTCATAACTTAATTAAACAAAACTCTTCTTTTAAACTTATATTTACTCTCTGGAGATACATTTTTAATTGTTTTCCCAGTTAATTCACACTTCCCTTTTCAAAATACAGTACATTATTTTTATTTTAGCCGCAAGATGTTTGTTTCAGATTTCTTTGCTCAGTTGATTCTGAAAAATTCCAAAATATTTGAAGTTGCTAAAGTAAGAGTTTCAATTAGAAAATATTTTCATATAATACCAGAAAAAAAAAAAAAATAATAATCAAATTACTTTAATTACAAAGACGCTTTTTTAAACTAAATGTCAAGTGTTACAGAAATTTCCTGTTTCGCAAAATTTACACTTATTAATGCTCTATTTTTCCGAAAAAAGGACCATATTAATTAATGAAAGCGTAATTTTCCTACGCTATTGCATACCACTATAAATGTTAAAGTAGGTAAGAAAACTTATCTAACTTATATATTAAAAAGTAATAAACTTTTAAAATCTTTTTAAAAAATCAACTCTTTCAATAGTAGTTTTTTACATTTAAGCATATTTTATTTTATTTTTTTTATTTAAATGCTGATATTTTTTTTTTAGAACAAAAAAGAAAATATAAAAAAAAAAGCGTTTGGTACAGTTTTCGTTTATTTTAATGTTGAATTATATCATAGTTTTCCTACTATAACATTATTATAAGTATCTATTAAAAATAATAAGCTATGAATTATAAATAATCAAGCTACGCTCTATTATACGACATAATGGAAAGCAAAATAAACAAATTACCGATGGAAACTAATATAAAATAAATAAAATCATATACATACATATATATATATATATATATATATATATATATATTAAATTAAAGATTTTGATATTTGAAATTATAAATTACATTCCCCATCTTCTTCGTCCTCCAAATAACAATTGCAATGCTTCCAAGTAAAATAACTTGCATGCATAATGGTACACTTGAAATGCACCAGACGATCGCGATCTTTGCCTTTGATTGAGTTGGCTCTTGTTAGGCGTGATGACAGGTGCTCTCAACTGATGTACAGAAATAGATACCATCATCAGATGATAGAGACTACTATTTTTTAGAATACTTGTCCGACAATTTGGCAAGTCGAGTCACCTTATATTTTCCAGGCTTCTTCCGGAAGGACACAGATTCTGCAAAGACGATCATATTCCCGGGCAGTCGATTTTGTGGGTTTCTTATACACTAAACAATCCTTAATGTCCTTAACTATGGTATTAAAATTAATTTCTTTTGGCTCTATTAAATTTCCCGTGGTTGGCGTGGCTAAAAATGCCTAAAAATGCATAAAAAAGACTAATAAAATATGTTATGTTGAAATAAAGGACCATATTCTACAATTTGTAAGTCAAAAACACGCTTTAAATGGAAGAAACAAGGGTATGCACAACCGTTTATATGAAGGTGCTCCTAATCTGGAATGACAGCCATTTTTATAATGATATTTAATTAAGCCTATTACAATTTCAAAAATGAGGATTTGGATAAATTTCAGTTTGAAATTTATTAATTCATATATTTGTATATACTTTTATATAAATGCAAGTCACATTTGCATATATTTTTCAAAACCAATTCGATAAATTTTTTCTCATTGATAACCAATTTATCTCATTCTTAAACCCCTTCTGTATATGCTTTGCTATTTCTGTCAGCACATTACGTCTATTTCAGAATGACTGAAAATCCCGTTTTCAAAAGCCTCCTATTTTAGAAAAGTACGACCGCTAATAACAAAATATTTAGCTTTATTTTTATTTATTTTATTTTATTTTATTTTATTATTTTATTTTTATTTATTTTTTTAACTTACTTGTTCCTAAGTAATTAAGGGAATTTAAAAAATATCCCAATTTAAAATTGCTGAAATATGATTGAACAGAAAATAATCGTTCTAGACATTTATATATATATTTCATAATTATACCGGCTCATAAGTTATTATTTTTTAAATATCCTTAAAACGGGTTTTTAAATAGTTAGTTAACTTTCAAATTTTTAGCATATACTTTTGCATTTCTAAGTCAGTTTAGAAATATTGACAAGGCATTTTTTCAAGACGGCCTTTCATTTCTTGAAATCCCCTTAGCTAGTAAGCAACAAAATACTGAACAAAATTCATTATAACAATGATGTTTTGCAGAAATTATTTAAAATTGTGAAACACTTTGAAATTCTTTAAAAGTGGTTAAAAAGAACAATAATTAATGCAAGAGTCTGTATTTATTTTTACTTACCTGACACAAACGATTATTTAAATATTCAATTTTGCAAACAATGAATCACCTTCCAAATTATTAAAAATATTTTAATATTTCACATCTGATTTTATTATTAAGCAATTTCTGATGTCATTCCTTATCCAGTGAATTACAATATTATACAAAAACCTTTTCGTAAGAATAAGGAAATATTTATGCTTCAGAAAAAATATGTCTTTAAGAAACAAACAAAACAAAATTAAAAAACTCCCCGCTTTGTAAATCCTGAAAAAATGTTTAAAAATTATCAATATATATATATATATATGTGTGTGTGTGTGTGTGTACTAGGCGAGACGTAACAAAACTTCGACGGTAGCTTCAGGACCCCGAGCAAAATTCTTTCCCGAGCTTCAACCAGTTTTTATAGTCTATTTTTACCTTTTATTCCTTCCGGTTTTAGTAGATTTTTTTATGCACACTTAATATTGTGAGATTTTTTTTCCCTTCTTTTCTTCTCCCGATGCTTTTTTTTTTCATGGGTTTTTAGCCTTTCTTTCCTTGATATTTACATTCTAAAGTGCGGTGGGTATATATACAATTATTGCACTTCAATAATTAAATAAATAAATAAATATATATATATATTTAAAAATTATAACATATTATGTAATTTTTTTAAACGATTTTAATCAATATGCAGGACTTATTATAGGACGACACTGTGCAGACTTCTCTGATCTGTCTTATTTGTTTTCACTCTAATGGTCCCATAAGAACATTTAAGTTGGTGGTCCAAAACCGGTATTTTTATTCTACTAATCGGCATTAACCCTAAACTACCCCCATCAATCATCTAAAGCGTAAGTATTCTTTGTATAGTATGGCTTACATAATGTTAAAATTTCGAAACTCAGCAATAGAATCAAAAATAATAATAGCAGACCACAATACCTATGAAATAATTTCACAGTTTTCATTACAACAATATTATAAAAATGACAAATGCATTATTTAAAATGTTAGATACGACAATTACATTTTCAGACATAAATAGATTTCTAATTTAAATTTTATTATACCAATCTGCCAGATATTAAATATTAAATATCATGTAAGTTCAGTATACCATATCAGTTATATCATATCTTATATATATATATATATATATATATATCATCATTTAGTATATCATGCCATATCATATCAATAAAAGCCCCTATACAAATGTAAACTTTTTAGTTGGCATGGAAAACAAAAAAGCTCTAAATTATTCGCAAATGTAATGTATTTTCCGTAAATTTCCAGAAAGAATTGAGAGTTGTTAGAAATGCATATATATATATATATATATTTAACTGAGGCCGAAGAATATTACCTGTCAAAGTTTATCATGGGTTTATTTTAAACCATTTTTCACGCAAAATTATCATCTTTTATTATCAATTCTATAATTGAAATAGCTGAAGTATTGGATACTCAATAACTTCTAAATTTTCCTTAGCTGACAAATTTATCTCTTTCTTCTATAATGGTAATAAACTATCCTAATTTTAAATTACTTCTTACTGACAGATTTATTTAAAGGCTAATTAATAATATAAGAAAATCGTTTTAGAAGTAAGTGTTCAGAAATCAACTTTAAGTTAATAAAGCTTTGAGTGTGAAACAATCACATTGTTATATTAATATTCGTGTAAATATTTCTCTGGTATTTGTGTATTTGTGTGATAAAGCACATAAATTTCTACAGAATCAGGTAAAGATAGATTAAATAGATCTTGCGATAAAAGATTGGGCAAAATTGAATTTTAAATAAATGTAAAGAGTAACAAGTAATATATTACCTTACATAAAGTGCAGTATGAAATATGTCGGTTGAAGAGTTCATATGCATACATTTAAATTTTCTGTTTGTTTTAAAAATGTCTCTATATTAATAAAATTAAATATGTATGTTTATAATAGTAAATACATTCACCTCTGTAAGTATACAATATTTTAAAAAAATATTTCAGTTTAAGACATTGATAGAATTTTTTTTTAAATTATTATACGGAATTCAAAAAGATGTTAAACAGTAAACATAACGTTGAATTTACTTTTTATATCACATACACTCCTGTTTTTTTTATAAGTATGGAGTATGTCCTTGAGAATGACAGATTGTTCTCCATGAGACGATCTTGATTTCAGCGATTTAGTAGTACTTTTAATGATAAATTTGGAGGAAAATGTTCCGGTAAATATCAAGCGTCTTTGTGACCGAAATTTCTCAGAAAAATTCCTGATTTTTTTTAATATATATATATATATATATATATATATATATATATATATATATTTAATTCTTAATGATAAATTTAATCTAATAGTTCTTTACAACGTTTATCACAGTTGAAATTAAATAAGTAACTTGTTAAAAGACAAAATGAGCTCTTTTTAATTATATATAGTTTCTCATTAAAATATGTAAAACAAAAATAGTCGTTAAATATTTTTGTGACTCCTTGGAAAAAATTCATAAAAAGCCTTAGAATTAAATAATTAAGGTTAATTCACGTTCATTTTGTAGGAATTACTTACACAAGAAAAAAAAAGGGTACTTAAATTTTCGTTATGATAAATTCACAAGATTACTTTCATATAAAGTTTTTTGCACTGCATTATGCTTTAATTCCAACTTCTTATCAATCGTACAGCAAAATAAGCTTTGTCAATACATATTCAAAATTAATATACAAATATTAAAAAAAGTGTGGCATATTGCATTCATCTAAATACATGATTGTTGTATCACTAATGAGTGCAAAAAATACAATTACAATTTATAGGTATACAAAATTGAATCTTAATGTATATTGGTGCATCGCATGTATCGATATATTTTTTTGGTGAAATCTATTATTAATGTATTTTTATTTGGACAAAATACATGCACTAACAATTTATTTCGATACGAATTTAAATTTCTGTACACATGGTTTTATTTTGAATAGACGGCTTGATGCTTTACAGATATGGATAATCAGTTTTAAACTCCTTTTTAATTGATTATTGAGCAAAGGCTTTCTGCATGCATTAATATTGTTTTCGTCATCAAGATTTTAGTTTAGCAGTGATAGTAAATTTTTCATAGAATTTTCGAACCATTTTATTGATGTAAGGAAATAATTACTTCCATGAATATTAAAATTTGTTAATCACCATCATATACTTAATAAAGACAACATATAACATATTTAAGAATAAAATAAAATAAAATAAAATAAAACCTGCATTTGATGACGTTGTGCGCAATCTGTATGAATAAAACAAAGAGTTTGTCGGCGGAATACATCCGGGCGGACAACTCCTATTTTTGATTGGTCTAGATTTAACTACATTAGTGGTAAAAGCCGGCCATTTTTTTTAAAAGAAAAACTGATGATTTTTTTAAAAGGTACTGCATAGATGTTATACTTTTTTAAAAGAGCTCTAAAAACTGTCCATTTTTTTTAGGACACTATATACATCAAGATATTAGATTTAAAGATATTACGTTGCAAAGTTTTACAACGCGATATCAATCAATTGCTTTTGATGATGGTCGGACTTTTTTCTTTTTAGTAAAAACTGATGAATGTTTTTAAAAGATACTGAATATATGTTTTATTTTTTTAAAAGAGCTCTAAAAACTGTTCATTTTTTCTGGGGATACTATATTCATCAATTTATTATATTTAAAGATATTACGTTGAAAAGTTTTACAACGAAAGATCATTCGAATGCTTGTATCTTAAAATAAGAGTCTAATGTTAAACAAAAAACAGTCTAAAATTAAAGAATAAAGAATAACTTTTTAAAGATTATAAGTTTTGAAGTTCTAAGAGCTGCGATTTTTAAATCGCAGCGTACTTATTTCTCATACATAATCCATTAAATTTGTAAACAATTGTTGATTCATTCTTAAGAATCATTCACATAATACCATAGAGCGTTGTTGCAAAGCATGTGCAAAACGGAAGAAATATATATGTATATATATTTAATTTGTTATATGTTATTTTGATCCTTAAAAGAAATTTTTGATTATGTTACAAAGCCCAAAATCTGTTATAAAAAATAAATCGTGATTCAATTTTTTTTTGAAAAATCATTTAAATTTAATAACTAGTGAAGCGTGCGTAGCCTGCAAGTATTAAATATAAGTACACTTTCTAAAAATAAGGCAGTATGCAATCTTATCTCATTATTATTTACATTTTCTCATTCTGTCAAACATACAGAACTGTTGTATTTTCTGTAAAGAATTAATAATAAAAATTGTAATTATCCATTGGAAATCCCTTCCATTAATTTTAAAAATATTATTAAGTACAAAAATGTACAGTTTAATTATACCTATTACACAGAAATAAACTGTGCTCAAATTTCTTCATTATATTAATTGTTACCTTAATTTGTTTAAAAATATATCATTTTACGTTTATTTCAAAAATAAATGTTTTAAGTAGATTTATTAGAAATATATATAAGATATTCATAACACTTAAACTGCGGTTATTACTATATTAAGAATAAAAGAGGAAATGAAACTTTATTTACATTCTAAAAAATATAATTTTAATTTTTATAATAAAAGTTTTCAGTACAAAATATTTTCCCTTACAGAAATACAAATAATGGGAAGTAAAATTAAAATTTCTTCTTTATTCTCTAAATTGGTAAGCTCTTGTTTCTCGTATTTGTTAATACACTTTTCGAAAAGAATAACTATGATTGCACACACAGATACACACACACACACACACACATACTCTTTCTCTCTCACTCTCTCACACACACGCACACACACACACACACACACATATATATATATATGAATTTATATATTTTTTGTTATATATGTAAATGTAACAATTCAGATTCTCTGATTTTTTAAAAAGTTTCTTTTGATAAGAATTAGAAATAAAATGATTATACGGGAAATATTTCTATTATTGAAATTAAAAAATAATGGATCTGTCATATTTATTTCATGAACTTTTAACTAAGTAGTAGAAATTCATTTAAATTAAAATTTTTCCTAATAATTTGGAGAAAAATGAAGTAATTTTAAAATAAAAATAAAAATAAAAATAATATGAATATGAATATGTGCATTATTTCTCTTTTAAAGAAATTTTTATTTTTTCCCATAAGCAGTTGTTTGAAGATTTAAACTAATGAACTGAAATGTCACGTTTCATTTAAAAAAGTATCTGAAAATCTTACCCTTTAGAACGTTATGGTAAATAGAGAAAATTCAACAAATTGCAAAAAAATCTCAATATTAAGGTGCCGGTATTGAAAATTTTGAAATGACACATCAATATTAATATCGCATATTATATATAAATTTAATTTATCTCGTTTCAAGAATAATGAAAAAGAAAAAAAAAAAAAATCTGATAAATTAAAATTATTGAATGTCCGATTCAAACTGGAGAAAATGAACAACGTCACAGTTGCATAACTATTTACTTCATTTTATGGTTCTTGATTTTATGGTTCTTTAATTTGAATTTAGAAAAGTGGAGTAATTCCTTTTTCGGTATAGTTGCTAGTATCCTCCCTGAAAGCCTTTGAAGCAATTACTGAAGGCAGATCTACACGACTGTATGTAAAGAAAAAGAGGGCGTAATTACTTAAAACCACGTCATAGCACATACTTAAGCTATTTGTTTTATGGTCTGAATTAGTTTCGAGTCAATGATTGGAATTCATGAGTTTTCATTTTTCAGATTTTTACTTTTTTTTATTTTTTTATTCTTTTAATGAATTTTATTTGACAATTGTTTATTCTATATCCATTCCATTTCCGAATTTTCTCAGTTCCGAATTTCCTCAGTTTATTTTATTTTATATATTTCTTTGTTATACATTCAACTATTGCATGGGTTTTAATATTAGCGTTCATGGTTATCTGAAATACTATTTAAATCATAGGCCCTGGTCTAATGCGCATTAATGTGGAAAGATGCATAAACGTATCACGTGGTTACATAATTAATATGGTTACATACTTAAATACATATTTCTTAGAGCATACTTTGCTAACGTATACTGCTTAAAACTTTTAATTTTGTCAAAATGAAATTATCACATATTAAGTAAAACGGGCGAATTAATATTCATGAGTGTGAAAAGTGACATAAAAACAAACCTTCATCTTTTATTTTAAAGCAAAAATATACTAAGACTAGCAGGCTACGCCCGCTTCGCTGGTCACTATTTTTAAATGAATCACTAATGTTAATGAATTCTCAAAATTACATAAATTTTTATCATGCGAAGAAAAAAAAAAGAGAACAAAAAATGCGATTGGAAAAAATGTTGCAATGGGTCCCCACTGCCCTTGGCAGCGTTGCGCGCGCATTTATGTTCAGCACTCTTAATGAATAACTATACTATCGTAAAGGAAAAACATAAATAATAATAAAAAAAATTCTCCCATCAGTGTAATAATCGGTTCGGGCCACCACTGCCTGCGGCAACGCATACAGGTTCGTAAGGCTCGCATGCTCATTTACCTACCGTCCCCGCCCTTCCTCATTATTTTAGACTTTAAAAAATACTCGCAGTCGTTCTCTCGGTCTTTTAAACCTAATAATACTAATTTCCAACATTTTATCTGAATTTCTTTATTTTTACCCCTGCGCCCGATCCCTTCCCGCCATTCGTAATAATTCTGTACTTTCGAAAATATCCGCAATCGATTTATCGGGCCTCAAAAACTAACAACACTAATTTTCAACGCGCTAACTCTCATTTATATATTTTTGCCCTTTCACCTCTCCTTCCTGTCTATCCTAATAATTTTACAAATTCGAAAATATACGCAATCGATTTGTAGGTACCAAAAACCACCATGTACCAATTTAATAACTTTACAAATTCGAAAATATCTGCAATCGATTTGTAAGTATCAAAAATCTCTATGTACGAATTTTGAACGGTCTAACTCTATTTTTATTTTTTTGCCCCTCCGCCCCTCTCCCCCATACACACCTTTCTGACCCTCCTAATAACTTTACACTTTCAAAAATATCCTCATTTGACTTGCAGATCTCTAAAACCTATCTGTACCAATTTTGAACGGTCTAACTATATTTCTATTTTTTTACCCCATAGCCGCCCTTTCCCGCCCCACCTGGGACGAATTTCTAAAATTAAAGAAATTAGTTTTTATGTATTTATGGGAGTTATATTTTTGAGCAAAAATATCTTATATATTTTTTTTCTGTTTGCAATATAACAAGGATTATTTCAAATCACGTTTTGCCCCCCTCTCCTCCCCTCTTGGGAGCTGAATTTCGAAAATTCCAGAAATTAGTTTTTAGGTATTTGTATTAGCTATATATTAAAACAAAAATTTCACATATATCTGTTTTTCTGTTTGAGCTATATAGGAGTATGTGAAACCACGTTTTGCGCATGTGAAATCACGTTTTGCCCCCTTCCCACCCTTGGGGACCGAACTTCTAAAATTCCAGAAATTGGTTATAAAATAAAACAACAGATCTTACTTAGGCTTCATCTTCAGCAAAAAGCTTTTCTGGGGAGGATCTTCCCCTTTTGTCAATTGCAACTAGTGTGTGCTGGCACTGGCTATTTATAGCGTTATTTCTTCCTTGTTCACCCAACAAGGAAGAAATAAGGCTATAAATAGCCAGTGCCAGCAAAAACTAGTTGCAATTGACAAAGGGGGAGGATCCTCCCCAGAAAAGCTTATTGCTGAAGATGAAGCCTAAGTAAGGTCTGTTGTTTTATTTTATAATTATGTTGTGCTTCGTTTGAAATTAAAGTAAAGTTCAAGAAATTGGTTTTTAGAAATTTAAATTAGCTATATTTTAAAGCAAAAATTTTACGGATATCTGTTTTTTTCTTTGAGTTATGAAGGTTTTTGTGAAATCACATTTTGCCCCCTACACCCCCTTGGGGGGCGAATTTCGCAAAATAGCTTCTTAGGGTGTGCTTACACTATATGTTCTATAATCTGACAAAGTTTCGAGTCAGTGGCTCCAGTAGATTTTGCTGTGCGTTGATGAGTCAGTGAGTGAGTGGAAGTACTCTTTTATATGTATAGATTGATGTCACCTCTCAACCACAGAATACTAGCGGTGTTTTTTGTATTTATTCCTAATTCAATAAAATTTATGCTTTTATAAATCCAAATACATATTTTCTTTTATTACTTAAAAAATGTTTGTTTTCTTTGAATTTCGATATTCAATAAAGTCTTGTTAATTATTTAAAAAAAAAAAAAAAAAAAAAAAAAAAAAAAAAAAGGAAAAATACATCTCAGGACGAAATGTTTATTTATATATATATTTGATCAAAATTAAATATATTTCTCAAATTATTTTAAAACAAAAAATACTCAGAATTATTTTGACATTTTACATCTTGGTAATTTAAAAACAAAGTAAATTACAGATTACATAATTGGCATTTATCTTCCATGAATATTCTAATGCATTATTATTATTATTTTTTTTTAAATCTGTATCCATATATATTTCTTAATTAATTGCAATTGTAAACTGCAGTTATTTTCGTACGCAATGATGGTCAAATAAATAATTGTTTTATACAACTGTATTAATTATTATAACACATTACAATGAACAATCTTTAAAAAGTAAGAAATATATTTTCAAAACAATGTAACAAAGTATAGATATATTGTCATATAAGTTATTAGCATTCAGTTCATTTTTCGTAATTCTATATTGCTTCATAAGTAGAATTTATTAACAACAGATAATTTCTTTCGTGTTAAGTGAAGTGAAAATAACATAGTGATATTTCTCTGAAGCATTCCGAAATAATTAAATTATTACCTTACTCAATTACGTTAAATGCAATTTCTGCTCTAAGAAACAAATCTTTATGAGGTGTATATTTTTAATTGACATTACTTATCTTCAGGATGTAAAGAAAAAAAATTCGGAAAGGTAAATTAAGTAATTTCTTTTTGTTAACATTTTCGGTTTTTTTATGTGATGCAAATCAAGAAAAACTGTTCCAAAGCAATATACAAATACAAGATATAAACTCAACATCTATATCAAACTTAGAATTGATATATATATACATATGTATGTATATATATTGTTGTAAAGAGAAAAAAAAATAAAAATAAAACACAATTATAAAAAAAAAATCGCTTATGTAATTAAAAATTAATTTTATTTGTGAAAAATAATTTTATTAATTTACGAATTATATTTCATTAAATAAATATTTTAAGTTTTTGACTGAAAAAGCTAAGTAATTTAATTTTATATACGATTTATTTTTAATGAATAAAATAGTAATACACATTTAATGAAATTGCGATATTCGATGTAGCAAACTGTAATATAATTATACATACCATATATTATAATCCTTCTAAAAATATCTAACACTGAAAATAAAATTTTTCGTATTATTAATTTTTAAATATGGATTGTTTCAAGAAAATTTAACAAATTTTTGTTTATTGTTTTTATTGCCTTGTTGACCAAACAGACACGGGATATTTCATTCCAAATTATTAAAAAAAAAAAAAAAAAAAAAAAAAAAAAAAAGTGATGTTGGCACCACATGACTTCCTTATACACCCATTGACTTATATATATATATATATATATATATATATATATATATATATATATATATATATATATATATATATATATATATATAATTTTTTTTCTTTTTTATGCAAACATAGACATTTTTGTATGAGGTAACTGATTTGTAAAAACGAAGGTTCCAGTGCTCGAACAATCTTGATTACAGAGAGAGAGAGAGAGAAAACCTCTTCTGTAAACGAAAAATTCCAGCTAATAGGATTATATGTACCGCCGAGACCTATATAGTAATTCTTTCAGGAACAGTACTCAAAGGCTTATTACAAAATTTCTCGTTGGCAAACACACATCTTAGAGCATACATTTCTTATATGCTTCTTATAAAGCATATATTTATCACATTTCTTATATGAATAATTATTCGAGTTTAGATGGCCTACTTTTGTTCTTTTTGGCGAAAATTAGGGGCGAGCAACGATACATTTCAGTAAAACAGTTTAACTCTGTCAAAATTAAGAATGAGTATAATTATTCTGGCTATCGTGAAATAATATTTGATGCCAAATTTTATTGCTAAACACGTCAAACCGCGAAGTTTGTAGCTAACGGAGACTGGTCTCCGAAACGATTTTGGCGATTTGGCATCAATTTTAGCGGTTTGACAACCGTAATTGCGAAAATATATAGTTTAGTGTTGCTATAGTTTGGAAGCTCTAACTTCAACAAGAACTAGTTCTGGAATTTCCCAATAATATTCATTGGTTTATAGCACAGAACTAAATTTTGAAAGTTCTATAAATAACTAACAAGTATATAAATTAGAAGAGCGATTATTGATGACTGTGAACTTGAACATGCCTATATCTTTACGCGCTACTTTCTGTATGGTTATACTGTAAAAATGGAAACAGATGGTATTTTTTTTCCCCGATGGTGGTCTTTGACTAAGTGTCAAATTAGGCATTTAAATGCGGCAAAATACGGCAGTTCATAATTCCCGAAGTTTGGAAAACAGGAGTCGAGTTCTGGGATTTTTTGCAAGGATTCATTGGTTTCTAGCGCAGAACTACCTCAAAAATTTTATAAACCACTGACAATATTCGCGATAAATTCAAATTATATTCAGGCTTTGAAATTTTCAGTTGTTTCTAAATTAGAAGAATTTCTGCTCTGTAGTGTATTTAAAAATGTTTATTTAATTTTAGTAGTAAGAATGAATGTTTCATTGGACTGATTCGAGATATTCATCGATTATTGATTTCTGTGGCACAAAAAACGTTTTACTCAACTATTTCCTCATTATTCATTAAAGAGGGTGGATTCATCGACTAGAACCTGCTTATGGCTTTAAAAATTACGTTTTACACACAAAAATGTTGACACTTTTCATAAAAATACCATTACGGGTTTTGCTACGCGCTGAATATTCATTAAATAAAGTGCATTCGTTAAACAGAACCTTCTTATGTCTTTAAGAATTGTTTTCTACACCCAAAAATATCGACACCTTTCATAACAATATTAGTTTAGGCTCTACCTATAAGCTGAATATTCATTAAATAATGTGCATTCGTCTACTATAACCGGCTTACGTATTTTCTACACGCAAAAATGTCGACAATTTTCACAACTATATTATTACGGGCTCTATCTATGGGATAAATATTTTTTAAATAAATGCATTCGTCGACTAGAACCTGCTCATAAATTACTTTATACGCGTAAAATTATTAACAACATTCATAAAGATATCATTACTAGCTCTGTCATTAGCTTTTTTTGAAATCTTTATGATGGTAGGTTATTATATAATGGATAAAACCTTTATATTTTGGTCATTATGAATATAATTTTGCTATATATTTTCGAAACGGAAAGTCACAGAAAGGCTAAACAAGAAAGGAAAATCATGCAGTACGCATTGATTAGTAACACTTTCCAACTATACGCAATTGTTGTATCGAATAAATTTTAATGCTATTTGTCTGAGTTACCACACAACAGACAGAAGGACTGAAAAATATACAGATAGAATAATTGATTTTAAAATGCTCTTACGCATTTTGGAATAAAAGCTTAACGAAAAAGAAAATGAAGTCGTTAGATTATAATTACAGCTTATAATCCCTCTGAATATTTTACAGTAGCCCTGTAAATCTGAAAGTTAATCATATCATATTCTATACAAAACAATATTTTAGAATATTAATAATACATGTCAAAGTTTTTATTATTTTTATAGTAGAAAGTTTTTTAAATATAATTTTTAAAAAATTCTGTCCTAAAACGTAATACATTGGCTTTTTTTTATTGTTGCTATTGTTGTCCCTGTAAACAAACTAGTTGTACAGGAACTGTTAATGTCATTTTAAATAGGGAACATTCCATAGGGAACTTGAGTGTGAGACAAACAGATAGAAAAGTAGACGATAGGACAGACAGATGCACAATATTCCCACTAAAATTATAAGAAGGTGTTAAAACGCTCATGTAAACAAAAGTGCTATTCCAGAAAATTTATATTAATAGCTCTTAATGTAAATGATTGTTTTTGTGTGGCCCTGTAAATCTAATGCTAACCATACTATATTACATAGAAAGCACTCTTTTGTGCATACGAATAATATATTTCAATTGCATTAAGCTTTGTGGAAAATAAAATTATTAAAATTTGGTTTATAAAAATAACTCTCATACAACACAATTCTTTAGAATACTTTCAAGTGCCCCTGTACACAAACCAGTTAGAAATGTACTCTATTTTACATAGGAAACATCCGATAGAGAATTGAATAACATATTAAAATTTCATTAAAGTTTCTATGCATTAAGTTTATTAAAATATGATTTATAGAAACTCCTCTCATAGAACACAATGCTTTCGAATACTTTTGGGTGTCCCTGTACACAAACCAGAAGAGGTATTCACTCCATTTTCAATAGGGAACATCTGATAGTGAACTTGAATAAAATATATCGGTTTGAAGAAATTTCATAAATATTTACGGGAATTAGAGCAGAGAAAAACAGACAGAGAGACAGACAGACGGACAGAAGAACAGTCAGACAGATACAAAAATTGAAATTTTATTCACACTAAAAAATGATAGAAAGTGTCAAAAACGCTTAATATAAACGAAAGTACATATCTAACAATTTTTTATTAAGAGCTCTTAATATAACTGAATATTTTTGTGTCACCCTATAAATCTAATGATAACCATGCTATATTCTATGCAAAGCATTCTTTTCTGCATATAAATAACATATTTCAATTTCCTGAAATTTCGTGGAATGTAAAGTTATTAACATTTGATTTACAGAAATATCTCACAAAGAACGCAATGCTTTGGAGTACTTTTGAGTGTCCCTGTACATAAACTAGTGGTGGTATGTAATCTATTTTATATAGGAAACAACCAATAGTGAACTTAAAAAACATATTTCAATTTCATGAATATATTGTACCGTAAAGGTATGAAAATATTGTTTATAGAAATACCTCTCATAGAAAAAAATTCTTTGAAATACTTTCGGGTGTCCCTGTACACAAACCAGTAAAGGTATAAACTCCATTTTCAATAGGGATCATCCAATAGTGAAAGTGAATAACATATATCAGTTTCAAGAAATTCCAAAAATATTTACGAGCGTTAGAGCGCGGACAGACAGACGGAAAAACGGACAGACAGACAGACAAACCGAAGTCATTAACACTTTTTAACCTTGTTGGGAAGCGTTAAAAATGTTAGAAAGTGTTAAAAACGCTTAATGTAAACGAAAGCACAAATTTAGCGAATATTTATTAATAGCTCTTTATGTAACTGATTATTTTTGTTTCACCCTGTAAATCTAATGCTAATCATGCTATATTTTATGCAAAGCATTTTCTGTTGTGCTTATAAATAACATATTTCAATTTCATAACTATTCGTGCAAAGTAAAGTTATTAAAATTTAGTTTATAGAAATATCTCTCATAAAACTCAATGCTCTGGAATACTTTTGTGCGCCCCTGTACACAAATCAGTGGTGGTATTTACACCATTTTACACAGGAAACATCCGATAGTGAACTTGAATAACATATATCAATTTCATTAAGATTTGTGTACAGTAAGGGTAGGAAAATTTGATTTATAGAAATATCTCACAAAGAACGCAATGCTTTAGAGTACTTTTGAGTGTCCCTGTACTTAAACTAGTGTGGTATGTAATCTATTTTATATAGGAAACATTCAATAGTGAACTTAAAAAACATATTTCAATTTCATGAAGATATTGTACAGTAAGGGTATGAAAATATGGTTTATAGAAATGCCTCTCATAGAACACAATGCTTTGAAATACTTTTGTGTGTCATTGTACACAAATCAGTAGTTCTATTTACTCAATTTTATACAGGAAACATCCGATAGTGAACTTGAATAACATATTTCAATTTCATTAAGATTTGTGTACAGTAAGGTTATGAAAATATGGTTTATAGAAATGCCTCTCATAGAACACAATGCTTTGAAAGATTTTCGGGGGTTCCTGTACACAAACCAGTAGAGGTATAAACTCCATTTTCAACAGAGAACATCCAATAGTGAACCTGTATAACATATTTCAATTTCATTAAGATTTTTGTACAGTAAGGGTATGAAAATATTGTTTGTAGAAATGCCTCTCATAGAACACAATGCTTTGAAATATTTTTGGGGGTCCCTGTACACAAACCAGTAGTGGTATAAACTCCATTTTCAACAGGGAACATCCGATAGTGAACTTGTATAACATATTTCAATTTCATTAAGATTTTTGTACAGTAAGGGTATGAAAATATGGTTTGTACAAATGCCTCTCATAGAACACAATGCTTCGAAATATTTTTGGGTGTCCCTGTATACAAACCAGTAGAGGTATAAACTCCATTTTCAATAGGGAACATCCGATAGCGAACTTGAATAACATATATCAGTTTCAAGAAATTCCATAAATATTTACGGGAGTTAGAGCGCACACAGACAGACAGACAGACAGACAGACAGACGGACAGGCAGACAGACAGACAGACAAACCCAAGTCATAAACACTTTTCAACCTTGTTGGAAAGTGTTAAAAAGGCGGTGCACAATTAGATGTAATTAAAAAAAAATTCTATACCAATTTGCAACGCTCTACGTTCAACCGTTTTTGAGTTATGCGAGACACATACATATACAGACACACATACGTACATACAGACGTCATGAAAAATCGAGTAAAATCATCGATATCTCTAAAACAGGAGCTCGTGCCAAGACCAAAGTTGCAGGTGCACAACTAGATATCACGACGGTCACAAATATAAATTTGCAACATTTATTCGTTTTTGAGCTATTCGAGATGCAAAATCCATTTCGCAAATCACGTTTACAATACTTCTTTATACTTTGCATAAGGAAGTAAAAAATCCTCACACCTGGAAAATACTAGAAATATGCAATGCTATAAATATGCAATGCTTTCGACTGTGGACAGTCAGTTAAAAAAAAGTTGTTTTAAGCGTCTTGACCAAATATCTGCTCTAATATTTATGTCAATTCTCACACGGAATGGCCAATATATCAGTAAATTCCTTTACATACTTTTACGTAAATATAAATTATTTCAGTACTGTAATTTGAATATAATTTTAAATATAACCGAAAAACATATTTTAATGTTTTTTTGTTTAAGTAAATACTAGACAAATTTGCTTCATATTTTTAAGTGTTATGTTATAATATATCCACTAAGAGATAACTTCAAGAATACTATTGAGTATTGTTAATTAATATAGAAATATACGCTAACGCCTATATAATGGTTATAATGGTTTTCCGAAATGGAAATTTTCAATTTACTTAATTAAACCAAATTTCTCCTTTCTTTATAGAAATCCCCAGAAGAGTTGTTTGTCAATTGTTTTCTCTTCTAATGTGTACTTTTGTCTCCCGAAAAAAAAACGTACCTTAAATTCTTTTGATTACGGCTACTTAGCGTTCAGGTTAAATTACTTTTTTAGAAATTAGAAGAAACTGTGCATGAAATTTAAAAAATAAAAGATATCTATGTTAAAAAAATATGTATATAAAACTAAATAAAACTGCTATTAACACGTTTAAGCTTTAAAAGAATTTTTGAAAACTATTTCCCAAGACATAAGTAGATAAATGAATAAATAAATATATAAAGTATTAAAATACAGTAAAAATTAGTAGGAAAAAGAAACCGAAGCAGCTGTATTTTGGGCATAAGCGCACTGAAGCTTATGTCTTGTCTAATATATGACAAGGGATTGGGCGGCTGGAACCATCGCACTTTAAAATAAAAATTACAGGGTGAAAAGTCAAAAATCCATACAAAATAGCATGAGAAGAAAATAGAAAATTTTAATGTAATATTAGAATTGTTGGATTAATATTAGGTCAGACATATTTAAAACTTGACAAAGAGAAAAAAAATAACTAACGTCAATGCGGATAAAAGAAAAAAAAAGAGAGAGAGAGAGAGAGAGAGAGAGAGAGAGAGATGAAAAAGAGATAAAGTTAGAGGAGTTTAGGCACAGTGGTCCTGCGGGTATCGTGAAAACTAGCCTTTGTCTCACCGAATACGTTACTTTCTCTTTTAATATCACCATATTAGTATACCCTTTTGTAAATTTATATATATATATATATATATACAGTCGGTAACAAAAGTATCCGAACATTATCAAAAATTCCTATATAAAAAAAGTAGAGTTAATAGTTTTTGTTAAATAAATTCTTGTCGAATCATGTTCTTATACTGCCTAATAACAGGATTCGACAAGGATTTATTTAACGAAATAGTATTAATTCTACTTTTTTTACATGGGAATTTTTGCTAGTGTTCGGATACTTTTGTTACTGACTGTACATATAAGTATATATAAATACACACACACACACACACACACACACACACATATATATATATATATATATATATATATATATATATATATATATATATTGTATATGCATAAATATGTGTTGTATTATTTAAATACTGTTTTTAAAGAAACATATTGACAGTTTAAAATAATAAAAATTTCTAAGAAATAAATTTATCATTTTCTTAAAAGTATCCTAAGTGATATTAAGGATTAAATGTAATTGCACCATATTATTTAGCCTTCAAATGAATGAATTATATAAATAAAAAATAAATAGTGTAATAGCCGTTACTAAGATACTTAGGCGATAGAAATAAAAGAATTCATTTCAGTAAACGAAACACAAAAGTCAGTGGACGAACGCGATTTGTAGGTATTAAAAACATGAATGTACCAATTTTGAACGATCTAACTCTATTTTTATTTTTTTGCCACTCCACCCTTGCCTATTCTAATAACTTTACACTTTCAAAAATATCCTCTTTCGACTTGCAGGCCTTTAAAACATATTTGTATCAATTTTGGAAAGGATAAATGTATTTCAATTTTTTTTTGTCCCATATACCTCATCCCCATTCCCTCCCCACCTGGGACGAATTTCTAAAATTCCAGAAATTGTTTTTAGATATTTGTTTGAGCCATATTTTAGAACAAAAATCTCGCATATATTTTTTTTAATACTTTCCAACAAAGCTTAAAAGCATTAATTACTTCGGTTTGTCTATCTATCTCTCTGTCCGTCTGTCTGTCTGCCTGCGCTCTAACTCCCGTAAATATTTACAGAATTTCTTGAAACTGATATTAGTTATTCAAGTTCATTATCGAATGTTCCGTATTGAAAATGGAGTACATACCTCTCATGGTTTGTGTACAGGGATATCCGAAAGTTTTGCAAAGCTTTGCGTTCTATGAAAGGTAATATGATAAAATATATTTTCATAACTTTATTTTGTGCAAATCTTATTGAAATTTAAATGTATGGACATTGAATCAATTTCGTGATTTTGAAAATCTTCTTTCCACAAAAAGTAGAAAAATGTAAATAAAAAAAAAAAGTGTGAAATATTTTCATAAATACCTAAGTTTCTGAATACTTCGGTATGAGGAGGAACCTAAAGATTTAAACAATAAGTGTGTAAAATAAAGTTAGTATACAATTAAAAAAAGTATTAAATAACTACGAATCTCTCTCTCTCTCTGTATATATATATATATATATATATATGTATATATATCTATATATATATGTATATATATATATCAACTCAGTTCATGGCGTCAAGTGTCGCTTTCTGACAGAATCTACAAGAAGTCAGTTCCAGAGCTTTCGTTCCACTGTCCATTCACCCACCAGACCCCTATCTCTCATCGCTTTTTTGATATCATCCATCCATCTCTTCCTTGGTCTTCCTGGCTTCCTTTTTTTGATTTGTTTTATAGTTATAAGCGATTTTAGGTAACCTTTCGTCACTCATTCTTTTAATATGACCATACCATATGACCGTTTAACAAATATACAAAAAAAAAAAAAAAAAAAAAAAAGCCAATATATTAGTTATTCAATAATAAAATACATAATATTTTAAAATAATTTCTTAATTAAATCAATTTTACTGCATTGAATCGTGCTTAGCTATGTATGTGCTTATTTTATTATCCCCTCTGCGTTTTCCTTTGAAACTTACACACAAAGTTTTTTTTGATATTTTAGAGCAATATGAAATTTGGAAGAACTAGATGATAAATACTACTGATATTCTACAGTTGCAGAATTTACATTTTTTATTTATTTATTTATTTATTTATTTTTTTTTTCATATAAGGAAATAATTTATCAGGAAAATTACTATTAGATCCAAACCAAGCTTAAATTAGGCAGATTTGACGAAATCACAGGGGTAGTGTCCAAATTTCACATGAAAAAAAAAAAAAAAAAGAGCAAACATATCAATAATAATGTGCATTATCTGTCAGGAACAATTCCGGTTAGACCGCTTCAAAACAGAGACTTTTGGTAGCCTTTTTTTTCCCTTAGAAATGCTATGTATTTTTATTTAATTATTTATTTTTTAATTAATCTGCATAAATGTTACATCATTAGAAAGATCTTTCAAAACTGAATATTTTTTGCGCTTACACATTTCTCTTAATCTCAATATGTAAAAAGATTTCAACGAAAGTTTATAACTACCATTACTACCCGTGGAGGATAAAATTAAAATGTAATACAAAATTCAATCGAAAAAAATTATGGGCTAATAGTTATTTCATCATTTCCTTGCAATCATGATAATGTACGTATGTGATATAAACAAACAGTTGATTGTGATGTCATATTTATCAAATTAGTTAAAGTAAATAACGTACAAAAATAAGGTACCTAAGGTTACTTCGTTACAAATATGGTACCTTTCATTTGGTATATTATTTGTTACGAAGTTTTGATTAGATATTTTAGAATTAATTAAAATATGAAAATAATTTCAAAATTGGACATTTAAATTTATGATTTTGCAAAACATTTTACTAGTTATTGTTATATATATATATACATATATTTTTTTTGATAAAGGGGGGGGGGGGGATAAGATGAAATAATGTTTTCACAAAAAAAAAAAATAATAATAATAAAAAATAAAAAAAGGTTAAATTTGCCCATGCATATAAAAAATACTAAAGGCAGTCTTTTGGGACTGTCGATAGAAGTGAAAACTAAGTAACTTTTGAATTGTATCGTCGAGCTATTAGATTATTATTTTCGAATTATATTTGGTTTGTAAAGAAGTGTTTATGATGTGTATTATATGGTTCGGCACAATATTTGTAGCTACCCAAATTAAATGAACTAAGCCTTATATTAGGTAAAAATATTGTAATATCACTAAAATAATTTTCTTTTTTTTATTATTTATTTGAAAATTTATATTGAAAGCAAAAAGAAGAATATAACAGTCAGTATAAAAACACGTGTTTGTACTTTGGGAACTATGTATATACTGTGGAAAAAGTACATACATACATAGAGTATAGAACTAGAATGAAACAGATGCCAGTAGCCAGTATACTACGCGTATTAGTATACATTTTATGCATACATATATATATATATGAGGCATGCCGTGCCGTGCGCTACATATATGGATGTATATGTAGAGAGATATACTCTTAGTATATGTATATAATGTATACTAATAACGCACGGAGGTATATCTATGTACATATATACACATTATACATATAGCTCATGGTAAGCGTTCGTGGATGATGAAGCGAGTTCCATGATTTTTGTTCACCCAAAAAGTGCTCAACGCGCCTAAAGAAGTTTTTACTTCAAAAATATTAAAATGAGTCGAAGAAGGAAGAGAATTAAGTACTGAGTTCTATTACGATAAATTCGATATATAATATGATACGTTATATTAGACCAATCGTCCAGGGTTAGTAGGTATTTTTCTTAAAAGAAATAGTTTGTTCGCTCAGTGCAATTTGCACATTAGTCTCGTCAGGTACAACTTGCATATTAGTCTCAACAGGTGCAACTTGCTCATTAGTCGCCTTTAAATATAGTGTCCAGTGAAGCTCACAAAGCATTCGTTGATTCACTACCTTAACTGATTTCACATTCTGTCAATTTTTGACGAGGTTATGCACTAGTTATATATATAAAGGTAAGAGATATGAGGAGTAGTGATAAGCTAATTGACTTGGGTCTTTAAAGTACTACGTTCAAAACACCATAAGGTATATGATATTTATTATTATTATTATTATTTCAGCTGAAGAAATATTTTAATTTCCTTTATAATTTTAGTAATTATAAATATTAATTTAAATTATGGATTTTTTACTGCAAATATATTCGATATAATTATATTACTAATGATTAAAGTAAAATAAAATGGGGGGGGGGGGGGGTGGTCCTTTATAGAAATCTGGCGGAAACAATAGACATTGTACTTAATATATATATATGATTTTTTTTCCTGTTTAAACTATGGTTTATATAATTAACTGAACAAGGGACGAGTCAAAATTTTTAACATTTACCAAATGAGTAACTGGATTATCGATCAAAACTAATTTAAGAAATTCCTAAGAATCCCCGAAAAAATAAAATTCATCTCGATCCTGATGTACCTCTCCTATGATTGGTCAAAAACTCCCTACGGCGCCTGCGTATAATAAAAACAAGTGACATGCTATCTTATTCAACGCAGCATTTTACCCTATCTTACTGAAATGGTGAGTATATGGAAAACTCACAGTAATAAAAGTAAAAAAATTTTTTCTATAAAGATAAATTTCAGAAATAGTATAAATTTTATGACATCTTCTCGTTAATGAAGATTTGTATATTTTTGTTGTATATATGATAATTGTCAGCCGATATAATTTAATTTAGAATTTTTATAAAACTATGATTTTTTTTTAAATTATTATTATCATTATTTGAAACATGGATCATCTTTTAAATAGGTTTATCATACATGTCTGTATATGAACACGTTTTTAACCCTTTCCTTGTTGGTTATAAATCATAATGATAATACCTTAGAATTTTATAAATAGTCGTACGAAATGCACCTACGAAGTTTAAGGAAGGTATTTGGATACACATTTTACTTCAAAAAAAAAAAAAAATGAAAAAACGATTTTTAAATGGTTACAACATTTAAAATTCAATATATCACTGCACTACCTAACTGTATATAAAACTAGTGGATCTGCAGATCAGGAGCCTCAACGTCCTATTACATCAGACATTATTCAATAGGTCATTTTTATTTATTCCTTATTATATAATAGTATATATTGATTCGATCGACTTGTTACCATAATCAGATACATTCCTGAGGGGGGCTGCCACCCCCCTCAACCCCCCGCTATGTCTCTATTTGCATATTTTATAAAGTGTTACGGAATTGTAAATAATTGCATTTATTGTTGTATCTATTCTTTCAAAGAAGTTTAGTAAAGTTAATAAAATGCTAACTTTGTGCATTTTTAGTCGTTTTAGCGTTAAAATAGCCTAATTTTCCCTTAAAAACATTTTAAAAAGTTCCAATAAGAGAAGTAATGGATTTGGCGCCAAATTTGGCGACTGTTTCCCTCCTTGGCGATTTTTTGGCGACCTTTGCGAGAAAATCCTTATTAGGGATATACCAAATATGGAAGCTCTAATCTCATTATGAGATACGAGAATTTTCCAGAACAGTCTGTGTTCGATAGAAAAGTATAAAAGGAGCATTTTTTCGCCAAGGCAGTCAGTCTCAGATCTGTGTCAGTTTCGTGAAATTCTTGCTTTGCTTTGAGCCTCTTTAGATGAGACTTTCTTTATGTGTTATTGCTAAATAGTTTGTACCGTTGTTTTGCTGTTAACGGCTGTTGTTTAAGCTGTGTTTACTGGTTGAATTGAAGCTGATACTTGGTTTATAGACCTGTATTTTTCTGGAACTTCCTGTGAATACATCGCTGATTTTTTGCAGGTTTTGCCTTTCATTCTCGGACAACTTACGGACCCCCAAGTACGCAACAATATGTATTCTTAATGAACGACGGTCTTGTATTATTTCCCTGAAATTCATAAATACCAAATTTCATAACTACCAAATTTCATACAAAAAAAAAAAAAATTACATGGCATATCGGAAATATTTTGCGTAACCTTTAAACTAATTTCCAATTCTATGCCCACAATTATCAACAAGAAAACATGCTTTTAAAATTCTAACATAAATTCATTATAATTGATCGGGTGTAACCATGTTAAAATAAACTTTTAAGAAATATCGACTATAGACCGTAATAGTACGAAATTATTTTATATATCACGGAAAAGTAGCCACAGTCATTATAAACGCCAATAATAAGAATAAACTTAATTAATTATAACTCATTAATTTTTCAAACTAATTTGACATCATTCGGATGATTACAGTACATACTCGGAATTATTTTGTGTGGTCCCATAAATTATTTAGTCTATACATAACCTTTTTTAAGAGTAAACATAATTTTAAGCATCTTTATAATGTGTGACAATTTTATTAAGTTCAATGCAGCATAAACGCATTAAAGTGCGCTCTTAAATAAAAGTTTGTCCATAGGCTCTAATGCTACGAAATTCTTTTGCGTGTCTCTGTAAACAAACCATAAACATTCTATACACCTGTAAAAACTATTCAGCTTACTTTGCGTTTAAAATTAATAATTGTTCCAAATTTAACATCGTTTGGATGACTACGTGACATAGTCAGAACAATTTTGTAAGGTCCTGTACATTAATTAGAAAGCTTAAGAGCACATATTTTCTTCAAACAACATAAGTTAAACATCTTACTCATGTACGCTAGTTTAATTTTCTTGATTGCAAAGTAAAGATGTTAAAATGCGTTTAAGCGCAATTCACCTCATACGCCGTAATGTGAAGTATTTTGGCGTGTCCCTGTCTACAATCCATACAATCCATAAAAAGTATAGGCCTAAAAAAATAAATAGCTATTTCTATACCGAGCCTGAATATATGTGTCAATTTGCAAATCAATCGGAGAATTTTTGCGGCCGCTATTGCGGTACATACAAATTCTTCCCATAGGCCGTAATGATAAAAAAAATTGGCGTGTCCCTGTACACGAACTGCAAATGGAATGCACACCCAAAACTATACAGCTAATTTCGTGGGGATCATGAACATGTGTACCAAATTTCAAGTCAATAGCGTGATATTTGCGGCCGCTATCGCACGACAGACAGACAGACAGACGGACAGACGGAACACAAAATCCCTTTGAGTCTCAACAGAGGCCCTCCACTGACGTTTCGGTAAAAATTGGAAGTCAATAGCTTGATTTTTGCGGTGGCTATCGCGGTACATACAGATTCTTCCCATAGGCCGTAATAATAGAATGACTTTGGCGTGTCCCTGTACACGAACTACAAATGGAATACACACCTAAAACTATACAGCTAATTCCGTTGGGCTCATGAATATGTGTACCAAATTGCAAGTCAATAGCGTGATTTTTGTGGCCGCTATCGCGATACATTCAAATTCCTCCCTTAGGCAGTAATGATAAGAAAAACTTTGGCGTGTCCCTGTATACGAACTACAAATGGAATACATACCAAAAACTATGCAGCTAATTTTTTGGGGATCATGAACATGTGTACCAAATTTCAAGTCAATAGCGTGATATTTGCGGCCGCTATCACACGACAGACAGACAGACAGACGGACAGACGGAACACAAAATCCTGTTGAGTCTCAACAGAGGCCTTCCACTGACGTTTCTGCAAAAATTGGAAGTCAATAGCTTGATTTTTGCGGTGGCTATCGCGGTACATACAGATTCTTCCCATAGGCCGTAATGATAGAATGACTTTGGCATGTCCCTGTACACGAACTACAAATGGAATACACACCTAAAACTATACAGCTAATTTCGTTGGGCTCATGAATATGTGTACCAAATTGTAAGTCAATAGCGTGATTTTTGTGGGCGCTATCGCAATACATACAAATTCCTCCCTTAGTCCGTAATGATAAGAAAAACTTTGGCGTGTCCCTGTATACGAACTACAAATGGAATACATACCAAAAACTATACAGCTAATTTCGTGGGGTTCATGAACATGTGTACCAAATTTCAAGTCAATAGCGCTATTTTTGCGGCCGCTATCGCGATACGTACAAATTCCTCCCATAGGCCGTAATGATAAGAAAAACTTTGGCGTGTCCTTGTATACGAACTACAAATGGAATACATACCAAAAACTATACAGCTAATTTCATGGGGCTCATGAACATGTGTACCAAATTTCAAGTCAATAGCGCTAATTTTGCGGCCGCTATCGCGCGACAGACAGACAGACAGACGGACAGACAGACAGACACAGCCCAAAACCGTTTTGAGTCTCAATGTAGGGCCTCCACTGACGTTTCGGCAATTAGTATCATATAATTTAAAATAACTAGTGGATCTGCAGATCAGGAGCCTCAACGTCCTATTTACATCAGACATTATTCAATAGGTCATTTTTATTTATTCCTTATTATATAATCGTATATATTGATTCGATCGACTTGTTACCATAATCAGATACATTCCTGAGGGGGGCTACCGCCCCCCTCAACCCCCCGCTATGTCTCTATTTGCATATCTTATAAAGTGTTACGGAATTGTAAATAATTGCATTTATTTTTGTATCAATTCTTTCAAAGAAGTTTAGTAAAGTTAATAAAATGCTAACTTTGTGCATTTTTAGTCGTTTTAGCGTTAAAATAGCCTAATTTTCCCTTAAAAACATTTAAAAAAGTTCCAATAAGGAAAAAAATGGATTTGGCGCCAAATTTGGCGACTGTTTCCCTCCTTGGCGATTTTTTTGGCGACCTTTGCGAGAAAATCCTTATTAGGGATATACCAAATATGGAAGCTCTAATCTCATTATGAGATACGAGAATTTTCCAGAACAGTCTGTGTTCGATAGAAAAGTATAAAAGGAGCCTTTTTTCGTCAAGGTAGTCAGTCTCAGATCCGTGTCAGTTTCGTGAAATTCTTGCTTTGCTTTGAGCCTCTTTAGATGAGACTTTCTTTATGTGTTATTGCTAAATAGTTTGTACCGTTGTTTTGCTGTTACCGGCTGTTGTTTAAGCTGTGTTTACTGGTTGAATTGAAGCTGATACTTGATTTATAGACCTGTATTTTTCTGGAACTTCCTGTGAATACATCACTGAATTTTTGCAAGTTTTGCCTTTCATTCTCGGACAACTTACGGACCCCCAAGTACGCAACAATATGTATTCTTAATGAACGACGGTCTTGTATTATTTCCCTGAAATTCATAAATACCAAATTTCATAACTACCAAATTTCATACAAAAAAAAAAAAATACATAGCATATCGGAAAAATTTACGTAACCTTTAAACTAATTTCCCATTCTATGCCCACAATTATCAACATGAAAACATGCTTTTAAAATTCAAACATAAATTCATTATATTTGATGGGGTGTAACCATGTTAAAATAAACTTTTAAGAAATATCGACTATAGACCGTAATAGTACGAAATTATTTTATATATCCCGGAAAAGTAGCCACAGTCATTATAAACGCCAATAATAAGAATAAACTTAATTAATTATAACTCATTAATTTTTCAAACTAATTTGACATCATTCGGATAATTACAGTACATACTCGGAATTATTTTGTGTGGTCCCATAAATTATTTAGTCTATACATAACCTTTTTTAAGAGTAAACATAATTTTAAGCATCTTTATAATGTATGATAATTTTATTAAGTTCAATGCAGCATAATCGCATTAAAGTCCGCTCTTAAATAAAAGTTTGTCCATAGGCTCTAATACTACGAAATTCTTTCTTGTGTCTCTGTAAACAAACCATAAACATTCTATACACCTGTAAAAACTATTCAGCTTACTTTGCGTTTAAAATTAATAATTGTTCCAAATTTAACATCGTTTGGATGACTACGTGACATTGTCAGAACAATTTTGTAAGGTCCTGTACGTTAATTAGAAAGCTTAAGAGCACATATTTTCTTCAAACAACATAAGTTAAACATCTTACTCATGTACGCTAGTTTAATTTTCTTGATTGCAAAGTAAAGATGTTAAAATGCGTTTAAACGCAATTCACCTCATACGCCGTAATGTGAAGTATTTTGGCGTGTCCCTGTCTACAATCCATACAATCCATAAAAAGTATAGGCCTAAAAAAATAAATAGCTATTTCTATACCGAGCCTGAATATATGTGTCAATTTGCAAATCAATCGGAGAATTTTTGCGGCCGCTATTGCGGTACATACAAATTCTTCCCATAGGCCGTAATGATAAAAAAAATTTGGCATGTCCCTGTACACGAACTGCAAATGGAATGCACACCCAAAACTATACAGCTAATTTCGTGGGGATCATGAACATGTGTACCAAATTTCAAGTCAATAGCGTGATATTTGCGGCCGCTATCGCACGACAGACAGACAGACAGACGGACAGACGGAACACAAAATCCTTTTGAGTCTCAACAGAGGCCCTCCACTGACGTTTCGGTAAAAATTCGAAGTCAATAGCTTGATTTTTGCGGTGGCTATCGCGGTACATACAGATTCTTCTAATAGGCCGTAATAATAGAATGACTTTGGCGTGTCCCTGTACACGAACTACACATGAAATACACACCTAAATCTATACAGCTAATTCCGTTGGGCTCATGAATATGTGTACCAAATTGCAAGTCAATAGCGTGATTTTTGTGGCCGCTATCGCGATACATACAAAGTCCTCCCATAAGCCGTAATGATAAGAAAACTTTGGCGTGTCCCTGTATACGAACTACAAATGGAATACATACCAAAAACTATGCAGCTAATTTTGTGGGGATCATGAACATGTGTACCAAATTTCAAGTCAATAGCGTGATATTTGCGGCCGCTATCGCACGACAGACAGACGGACAGACGGAACACAAAATCCTTTTGAGTCTCAACAGAGGCCCTCCACTGACGTTTCGGTAAAAATTCGAAGTCAATAGCGCTATTTTTGCGGCCACTACCGCGATACATACAAATTCCTCCCATAAGCCGTAATAATAAGAAAAACTTTGGCGTGTCCCTGTATACGAACTACAAATGGAATACATACCAAAAACTATACAGCTAATTCCGTGGGGCTCATGAACATGTGTACCAAATTTCAAGTCAATAGCGCTATTTTTGCGGCCGCTATCGCGATACGTACAAATTCCTCCCATAGGCCGTAATGATAAGAAAAACTTTGGCGTGTCCCTGTATACGAACTACAAATGGAATACATACCAAAAACTATACAGCTAATTTCGTGGGGCTCATGAACATGTGTACCAAATTTCAAGTCAATAGCGCTATTTTTGCGGCCGCTATCGCGATACGTACAAGTTCCTCCCATAGGCCGTAATGATAAGAAAAACTTTGGCGTGTCCCTGTATACGAACTACAAATGGAATACATACCAAAAACTATACAGCTAATTTCATGGGGCTCATGAACATGTGTACCAAATTTCAAGTCAATAGCGCTAATTTTGCGGCCGCTATCGCGCGACAGACAGACAGACAGACGGACAGACAGACAGACACAGCCCAAAACCGTTTTGAGTCTCAATGTAGGGCCTCCACTGACGTTTCGGCAATAATAATAATAATAATAATAATAACAATAATAATAATAATAAAGATATTCCTAAAAGGCCAGATATAATGTAATTGCATTATACGTTGAAAAATATTTACTTTTATATATTTTATATCAAGTTATATATTGCACAATGTGCAATATGTGTTTAGCGCTACACACACAACCACATACGCACAAAAAGACAGTTTTGTTTCTAAATTTATGTAAAATTTCAAGTGATTAAATTAGCTAAATAACTTAATTAAACAAACTTTTCTTTTAAACTCCTATTTATTCTCATGAGATACATTTTTAATTATTTTCCCAGTTAATTATTAGTTAACATTTTCTAGTCAATTTTCACCTCATATTTCTCGATGTTAGTTTTTTTTTTTTTTTCCATACTATGCTTTTTTTTCTATGGACTTATTACCCTTTTTCCTCGATTTTTACAATATAAATGCGGATTTTTTGTAATTGCGGATTTAAATAAAGTCACCTATAAATTTTTTACTGAAAATGAATGAGAAAATGTGTACATGTTTTTTTTTTTTTTTTTTTAAGAATAGTATCATGCATGTTTTAAAGTATATTTAACTTACATTTAATATCCTTACAGTCGGCAGCAAAATTATTGAAACAGTCCTACTTAAACAATCTGGTGTGTCACTCACACGACTTTCACTTATCTATAAACTTAATACTACAATTACAGGTTAGAGATTAAGAGGTAAGATAAAGAATACTGCTGTGTAAACCTATGTTAAAACAATTCAAATTCGGCTTCGAAACAGTTTTATATGATAATTAGTTCTGTCGCCTCCTCAAAACCCGTTTCATTACTAGACCTACATTTATATAGAATTTAAATCTGTTATAAAAATTAAAAGATTACTTAAAATTATTCAGACAACTTTCACATGCAACATCACTTGAAACTCATCTATCTTGATCAAACATTTCCAGCAACAAATTTATATTAATTTCAAAATGCAACTTTTGGATCTCCTAAAATTATTCGTTTTTAAGTTATTCTAAGAGGCACAGACAATAATTAAACTTCAAAAAGCTTGACTTCGGTAATCAGGAAACTTCAAAACGTGTAAATACACAAAAATCATGCGATGAATATTTAGCTTAAAAAGATACGTTATTTATCATATGTCTAAGAAGAATTTATTTCCATTCCTGAGCAGCTTTCATGGACATGGTAAAATATTATAGTAAAGCACTTCCACTAACGATAAAAAGGAATGTTATCGCTAAATATTTGCAACCCTGTATATCTTTTGAAAAATATGTACATCCGCATAGTGCACCTAAATACAATCCTATAGTAATAACATACGGTACAACTTGAAAAGTACTTCCATCATTTTTTCAGCTATTGTCGCACTATAATCTAGTTCTTTTGTGTAGCCCTTGTAAACGAACAGTGAATGATTTCCCTGCCATAATCTACACGTGGCATGTTTTTATGCATATAAAATATATATATTCATATCGTTTTGTTTTGTGCATTCTATATATTTTAAACTCTCCTTACCTGCAATTTCCCCATAGACGTAATGTATTTGAATAATCTTGAGTGTCCTTGTACACGAACCATTTCCTTTATCTGGACGAAAAGCTTATTGTAGCCTCCCTATATGATACACATTTAGAATACCGAGTTTCAAATTTCTGCTGCTATTTGTTCTTGAGATATTCTCATAACAAACTTGCAGGCAGACACACACACAGACCAACTGCTAAAAACATGATTTTCGGATTTAGTGGACTTTAAAACGTGTGAATATAACAAAAGCTCATGTTCGAAAATTTGACCATAAAACAATACTTTCTCTACCTTATAGGTAAGAGAAAGTAAAAATGTGCACCTAACACTGTTTTATTCTGCAAATATTTGTCGAGTCACAAAGTTAGTCCTATACTGTTCATAAAAAAAATCTGAAGTGACTCCACTCGACTTTCCGAACATTGAGTAATTAACAGTTTTGTAGATAAAGTAAAGAAAGAGGAGTTGTTAAACAAACAAAAGAGAGAAAACGATAATAGAGTGCTTGAGTATTTTTCTCCATATATTACACGATGTTTTTTTAACGCTACTGAACTTTGAGCCCGTAAGATCATAATGATAAGGGATTTTTCGTTGTGTCCCTGTAAAAACCTATAAAATGCTAGATTCACCAAAATGCTTATATTTAGTTCAACAGTGATTTATAATATTCATAGAAATTTTCAGCTCAATTGAGCAAAGCGTTTAGATGCTATCGCACTTTTTAAAATTTGGTCCCGTAGGCCATAATGCTAAAGAATTTTTCTTTGTGTCCCTGTAAAAAAAACTGTAAGTGCCAAATTCACCAAAATCTATACAGTTGGTGCAAGTGTGACCTATAAAATGTATAGAATTATTTTGCTCAGATTAATAAAGCGTTTAGACCCTATCGCACTTTTAAAAATTTAGCCTCATAGGCCATAATGATAAAGAATTTTTCCTGGTGTCCCTGTATGAAGAGCTGGGATGGAGATATCTAAAGTAGGAAGCGGCCATGACGTACAGGGAACCCGGTTCAATAAGCTCCGTAAAACAAAACATAGCATCGAGTCATTTTCCATTTAGTAAATGAGATGTTTAATTACTCTTATAAGACATATATTAATGATATTCTTGGACAAAATGGAATAAGTATATTCGAAAACATTCACGATGGAGAATTCCTGTTTATTATTTCAAGACAGACATCCAAAAGAAGAATGGAAGCCATTACGATATCCTTTTCTAAACAGAACACATTTCGACATTTTGAGTCAATGATAAAAAAAATAACATCTTTTCAGAATGACAGACAGCAAGCTAATTAATTTATTTCGCCAAATCTCCTTGGCATCCAAAATCAAGTTGGCTGAACACATTTTAAATTTTATATATGGTAAACCTAAATAATAATTAAAGGATTGGCTAAAAATTAAATTACGTCATAGGATGTGATTAAATTTTGTCAGGCATCCAGAATTTGACTAAAAGTGCAAAATCAATTGATAAAAATATTACAGATGGTTTTCAGCTATTATGATTCAACGGAATCTATAAACGTTTGATTGGAGACAGGAAGCTACAATAAAAAAAATCGTCTGCGGTTTTAAAGCATAAAATGAATGGGTTTCTCTTTCTTTGATATTTTATTTAATTATTACTTGATGAGATTTAGAGCAGGAAAAAGAACAATAAATTATATGAAATTACAGATTAATGAAATAGAAATAAAAATAAAATAGCATAAGCGAAATAAACAAAATTGTATTAAATTCTTTTAGGATAAGAAATATAATGTTTGCTTGTATTATAAATAAATAAATAAAATGTAATTTATATTATTATCATTATTTTATTTTAAAAAGGGATATGTGATGTTTTTCAACATCACATATTTCTCCCCGTCGACCGAAAAAAAATGGGTTCAGCCATTACATCGTCTATGATATGACAGCTCAGCAAAGATTAAAATTAACTCAAATTATCTCCAATCTTGTGAAATAGCTTGATTACAAAACAAAAACAAAAAACGAATGGCTTCCAATACAAATAAAATACGTACATTGTCATATTATTAATAGAAAATCTTGTATGCATACTTAAAAAAAATAATATTCTTATACAATAATAAAATGCAAATACAGGAAATAAGGATATTATATGGTGATGAGATATAATGTGGTATGGCCATAAATCTGTGTACACAAGTCGTTAGAATATATATCCATAAACAAAATGAGCTCTAGTCCTTTGATTTAAAATCATAATAATTCAGTCATCATATATTTATCAGTTCGTGGTAAGATGCTGAAGTCAGTAAATTTTTATGTTACCATGCATGGCGAGAAACTTTGACGAGTCCATTTCAGTTCAGAGAGGACAAGAATTCGTTGTAATAAATATATAGTTCAAATGTATAAGCAATTTTAATATGAAACCCTGACAAAACAAAAACCCTGTATTTTTATATGTTATCAAATATATATAGTGAGCCTTTTATATTCATTAAAATGTTTAAAGAAATAATACATGTTGAAAGAAAGTAATAATAACACATGTTTTTATTTTTAATTTTTTTTTATAGGTAATTGTAATTGGAATATATGAGACATATGCATATGTATGATAAAAATATTACCTGCACCAAAGTTTTTTTTTTTTTTTTTTTTTTTTTTTATTAATTGCATTAACATTTTTTTTTTTTTTTTTAATCACAATATTGTTCTAGAATGTTAACTTTTAATAAAATGCAATTATAATTAACAAGTAAGTTAAAGAAAAATATTAAAAGTGATATACACTGCTGTTGTAAGACAATGCAGCTTAGGATATAATTTCCTGGACCAGCCATTGATTATCCAAGCTGCGAAATTTCACAACAAATAAAAATCACAACAGGTTGATCAGGTCTGTTGCGATGTAAGTATACATCAAATTTATTTAATTTATCTTTAATCTTTATAAATATTTAAAAATTTACACTGTGTAACTTTTAACCTAAGGAAACAAAATTGATGAAAAATTACTTTCTGTTTCGTAAATTATATTGATGTGTATCATTGGAAATAATGAGATTCTTATTAAAATTAGAATTATTATAAATGTCAAATAAGTGATTATTACGTGGAGGTGCCAATAAAATTCTATCTATATGCACACGAAATGCCTTATCATCACTAGCATGTAACCGTTTAATTGAAAATGAAACTGGGGAATGTTTAACTGTGACAATGAAAGGACCTGTATATTTAGGTTTAAATTTATCCATAGACTTCAGATACACAATATCTTTTGTGCATATGCTTCTTAGTTTAGCTTTTCTTTGAAAATATTTATTTCTTTTTGATTGGGAATCTTGAATGTTATTGTACGCTTTTTTATAAATTTCCTGAAGGTCTTGCATTAATTTATAAATGTTTACATTAGAGTCCAGGTAAGTGTAATTATAATTTGAATTATAAGTATCAAAAATTAGTGCCAGTTCTCTACCAAAATGTAGAAGATTGGGCGAGAATTGAGTGGAAGAATGCGTAGATCCATTGTAGAGAGATTTGTGTATATATAGTGCATTTTGAAATGAATGACCTTCTTCTAATAATATATTAATTGAATATTTAATTGATGTGTTTACACGTTCGCTAATAGAGTTTGATTGAGGATGAAAAGCAGACGAATGTATTATTTTTATGCCTAGAGTGTCATTAAATGTATTGTAAACTTGAGATGTATATTGTCGACCTAAATCTGATAGAATACATGCAGGGCGACCAAAGGTTGTAATGTATGAAAACAAACATTGAACTATTTTTGGAGAAGTAATATTAGATAACGGGTAAAGTTCTAAGTGTCTACTGAAATGATCAATTATTGTCAAGACGTATTGACCATTACTAAAAGGACCTACCAAGTCTGTGGAGATTGTATGATTTGGATGAGTGGGTGTATATGTTTTTTGTAATGGAGCAGGAGGTGTTTTGTGATGTTTCGCTTGTAAGCATTTAGTGCATGAAGAGACGAAATTGAGGGTATCAGTATAAATGCCCCTCCAAAAGTATCTTCTAGAAAGAAATTCATAGGTTTTAGCCAAACCGAAGTGAGATAAATGCGCAATGGACAATGCTTTCGCTTTTAAAGAATTTGGGACAATAATTAAATAACTGAATGAATTGTTATGAATATTCTCTTTCTTGAGCATTAATACTTTAGAATCAGGATTTATAAAGTAATTGGGAAATTTTTCTGACTTTCCGTTTTTTAAGATTTCTTCGTAAATTGCTTTTAATTCAGAATCTTTAATTTGTTCGGACACAAATGTTTGGTCTGAAATTTCTAGTAAGGGATCTTTAGAGTTTGAATTTCCTGAAATCATATAATTAACATATTCTGAGCATTTGTTTTGATTATCATTACTAATTTTATCATTACTGTTAATTTTGAGTCTGTTTTCATTTTCATCAACATGAACAATTGGTAGTGGTTGTATGTCATGAATTAATTTTGGATTATCTTTGAGATCCTCTTGATTGTTTTCAAAATTGCAACGTGATAAATAATCCGCTAAGATGTTCAAATTTCCAGGAATATGTTTAAAAACGTATGTATATTCAGATAAGTCCATTAACCAGCGGGTGGTTACGTCAGCGGGATTGGTAGTTTTCTTATATTTTTCAAGGGGAGCACTATCTGACAAAATTACGAACTCACGATTATATAAATAGTATTTGAAGGCGGTGACAGTTTTATGAATTGCCATAAGTTCCAATTTTAACGCAGGATATTTCTTTTCAGAAGGTTTTAAAGATTTGGAAAAGTATGCTATAGGAAGTAATTTACCATTAAAATTTTGCATAAGTGCTCCTGAAATGGCTGTTTTTGATGCATCCGTGTTGACATAGAATGTTTTCTCCCAATCTGGAAGTCGAACCATTGGGGGAAGAAAGAATAATTTTTGAATTTTTTGAAAAATACTCTGATGTTTTTCTGTCCATTTGAATGTTGTTTTGGGTTTTGTGAGTTCCACAAGGGGTTGCGCAAGTTCTGAGAAAGATGGTAAAATCCATTTGTAAAAATTAGCAAGTCCAAGAATTTTTTTTAATTGTCGTTTTGTCGTTGGTGGTGGAAAAGAATTGATCTTTACGATGTTAGCGGTGATGGGTGAAATAGTATGGTTTTCAATATGGAAACCTAAATAATTAACTGCTGATTTATGGAATTCACATTTGGATGGGGATAATGTTAAATTATATTTGATAAGAATTTCTAACACTTTATTTACTTTTTCACAAGTCTCTTCAAATGAATTTGATCCAATAATCAGATCATCTTGATAAGCATATATGCCATTAATGTTTATCTCGTCGAGTATTGTGTCCATTAGAGACTGAAATATAGAACTGGCGTTCTTTAAACCAAAACAAACACGTTTGTATCGATAACTGCCGAAAATAGATGTAAATGTTAACATATCTTGATATTTTTTAGGCAGGTCAATTTGGTGGTATGCTTGCATGAAATCTAACGAAGTAAAGTATTTGAATGACGAAAGATTTGAAATAATATTTTGAATCTTAGGGAGTGGGTATGAGGAACCTTGTATGACTGTATTGACCATTCTAAGGTCTAAAGCAAGTCTGTAACGTTGTTTCTTTGAACCATCAGATTTTTTCTTTACCAGCAATATGGGACAAGCCCACTCGGAGCAATTACGCTCAATTATGCCGGCGTTTACTAATTCATTGATCTGTTCTTGGGCTTCTTTTTGTAAAGCTTGTGGAATCGGAAATGGAAGTGTTTTAATAGGGAAATCATTAATTAACTTAAGATTAGGAATTATTTTATCAGTATGTCCTAGAGTACTGAGAGATTTGGAAAAAGCAGCAAATTTGCTTAAAAATAAATTTTCAAGTGTGTTACGTTGATCAAGGGTTAAATGATTCAAACAAAAATCTTTACTTGATAAATCATTTTTACGTTTTAGTAATATATCCTCTGAAGCTTGAATTAAGTGGATATGGTCCTCAATATTTTGTATGTTATTATTACTAGAGCAAGAGTCTTCAATTTTATCTAAATGTGGTTCTTTAATTTCATCAATTAAAAATAATTTGCCAATATGCATATTTTTATTGAGGTGAATTGAATTTTTACCCTTATTTGAGATAAGTAACGTAAAAAGAGAATTATTATTATCAGAATTAATTTCATTTTTGTAATTCGGTGATACAATAGAATCTAAAATTTCTATATCAGGATCCTTTAAGTCAGTACAAAATATGTAATTCGTTTCTTGTAACTTATTATTTGTTTTTGCAGTAATGTAGATATTTTCACCAGTTTGTATTATAACTTTCTTTAGAAGGTAAACATTCATGTTATTATCGTCAGAGTTAACATTATATACATCTAATTTTTCACTTTGCGAATCAAATAAGGAACAAGTAAAGTCTAATTTTCCAATTCTCATGGAATTTTTCGAAAAGTCAATAGTGACATGATTTTCTTTAATGAAATCCATGCCAAGTATTCCATGAAAATTAGAACTATGTGGTATGTCAATAATATAGAAATTGTGTTGGAAAAACTTTTTTTCAATTTTGAAAGTTGCACGAATACATGAAGAAAATTCAACGTAAGAATTGACCGTTTTAAGAGTAATAGACGAACCTAGTCTTTTATATTTTAAATTTGCTTTTAAATTATCAAATGTTGATTGGGCTAAAAGTGAACAACTACTTCCAGTATCAATAAGAAACTTTATATCATTATTGGCTAATTTAGCTTTTATTATAGGAAGTGTATGAGAATTTTTGTTTACATTAAATAAAATATGATCTTCATTATTATCTGTGCAACTCTCATTGTTGTCACTTGGAATATACCCTGTATTAGAAATATGACTAAAGTTTTGAAATGTTTGGGTAGCTTTATTATCTGCTACAGTAATATTAGCAACAGTTTGAGATCCAACTGAATTTACAAGTCTAGTATGTGAAATTTTTGGAAGAGAATTTGAAGATGACACATTTGTGAATTTACGTTCATTCGCTGATGAGACCCTTAGTTTTCGAGATATGGCAGCATCAGCATCTCCATACCTCTTTTCTAGTTTAAATTACGGTTTTCATAATTACGTGTTTTATAAGTTAAATTATCTCTATTTCTCCATTTGTAACAATTTAAAGCAACGTGGCCATGTTTGGAACAAAGTTGACAAATCGGATTATTTCTAGAAAAGTTTCTTCTAGAGGGAGAACGAAAATTGGTCTGTCTAGTTTTGTAATTATTTCTATAATTTCCTTGATCAAATTTGGGTCTGCTTGACTGAATTACGTGCAAGGATTCATTATGGGAGGATGGATTGTTGTTTGTAAGTGAAATGCTATTAATTTTCTCAGATAAATCTTTCAATGTGTTTAATATTACAGAGTCATTTTTATTATCACAAGAAGGAACAGTCTTAGTATTGGTAGTGTTGTTGAATGAATCATATATTTCGGATAATGTTTGAGCACGTTCAACTGCCTTATTATAGTCTCTTATGTTTTCCTCCATTAACTTAATTTTAATATTTGGGGGTACACACTCTAAAAATTTTGGAAGTTTAATGTTATCAAGGGATTGTTTGTCTTTAAGGTCAGGGAAAGCCTTAGGTACAGCAACATTTACACGATGGGCGAAGTTTTTAATTGATTCTCCTGGCAAAATTTTTAAATTATGAAATTCTGATATACCAGTGTTATATGACGATTCCCTGAAAAACTTACAGAAATTTTCCTCGATGAATTTAAGATCTGTCGAGTTATATAGTGTTTCGTTTTCAATAAAGTATGCCAACGCTGCATCACGAAGTTTTTCTTTCATTACATGTAATGTCGCGTCATTTGTTAGTTTATTTAACATGGCAAAGGATCTTAATTGATCGAAGAAAAATTTGACAAATCTCGCGTCCCCATCGAAATTAGGAACGGAGCAAAACGCGTTTCGATTCTGTGCCATTTCTTTCCAAAATAAAAGTGTTAACTAAGTTAAATAAAAAAATAATATGCATAAGAATTCAATTGAATATCATATAAACAAATAAATTACCAAGACACTTAAAAATGAATAAAATTGTTAAATACTTTCTTTTTTAATTAAGCCTACAAAAGTTGGATGATAAAGTTTCAAGATTAATAAAAATATGTAGAAATTATTTGTAATATTTTCCTGTATAACATTATGCCTTGCAACCATGAAATTGGCTTATATACGTCTTGTTGTATATATATATTATAGATATATTTAAAAATATATAATGAATAATACTAAAAATGGATATATATGCAAATGAAAATAATTGTCAAGATATATTAAATTGTAAACACAAAGATCAAAATATGAAAAAGCTAAAAAAAATTATGCAGTATGATGAAAAGAAAAAAAAAATCACTATGATCTGGTATTTAATTTCACAAATGAAATAAATCTTTACTTGAATATCCAAAAACTAGATATTTCAAAAATAATATAAGCAAATTTTGATCATTTATATAACTTTTTAACTGTTCTTAAAAATTGAAATGAAAAGTTAAAGTAGAATATAATACTCATATGAAGAATAAAAGATTTTACCTATAAGTAAAAATTTATATATAAAGTTTAAATAAATGTCAATATTTAAGAAAAATGTACGAAAAGTTCTTATTGTCAATATTTAAGAAAAAAAATAATGTGAGAAATGTTTCTTTTTATTGACTCAATAAAATAATTCGAAAGGAAACTTACCCTGTTTCCGAATCTTCTTTTAGCTAAAACAAAAATATATATAGATATAAATTTATTTATTTACGGTATTTTATTTATTCTTTTATTGAAAACTGTAAGGCTCTTCTCCTGTACGAGTGCGCGAGAAAACAAATGAACACAGTAATTTAACTGCACAGATTCTAGAAAGACGACCCATATTTGGCAATTCTCCTTGCACCGATGAATCAACGATCATTTAATACCGAACGGTAAGTGCATAAGACGGTCACAAATTGCGAACATTGCAGACTGTAGAGAGGATGTTATTCAATGAAACCATAGAAAGTCCACCGGCATGGCATCACACAATATCGCCGATAAGAATCGGTACCGTAGACACCAAGTAATCTCTTTAAAAAAAATCACAGATGACATCCCGCAGCACACTAGCCTTTAGTAAAGATGAACAAAAAATTTTGGATATCCGGATATATTATCCGGCCTGAGTCTGGCACCACATATATTTATATGAAGAGCTGGGATGGAGATATCTAAAGTAGGAAGCGGCCATGACGTACAGGGAACCCGGTTCAATAAGCTCCGTAAAACAAAACATAGCATCGAGTCATTTTCCATTTAGTAAATGAGATGTTTAATTACTCTTATAAGACATATATTAATGATATTCTTGGACAAAATGGAATAAGTATATTCGAAAACATTCACGATGGAGAATTCCTGTTTATTATTTCAAGACAGACATCCAAAAGAAGAATGGAAGCCATTACGATATCCTTTTCTAAACAGAACACATTTCGACATTTTGAGTCAATGATAAAAAAAATAACATCTTTTCAGAATGACAGACAGCAAGCTAATTAATTTATTTCGCCAAATCTCCTTGGCATCCAAAATCAAGTTGGCTGAACACATTTTAAATTTTATATATGGTAAACCTAAATAATAATTAAAGGATTGGCTAAAAATTAAATTACGTCATAGGATGTGATTAAATTTTGTCAGGCATCCAGAATTTGACTAAAAGTGCAAAATCAATTGATAAAAATATTACAGATGGTTTTCAGCTATTATGATTCAACGGAATCTATAAACGTTTGATTGGAGACAGGAAGCTACAATAAAAAAAATCGTCTGCGGTTTTAAAGCATAAAATGAATGGGTTTCTCTTTCTTTGATATTTTATTTAATTATTACTTGATGAGATTTAGAGCAGGAAAAAGAACAATAAATTATATGAAATTACAGATTAATGAAATAGAAATAAAAATAAAATAGCATAAGCGAAATAAACAAAATTGTATTAAATTCTTTTAGGATAAGAAATATAATGTTTGCTTGTATTATAAATAAATAAATAAAATGTAATTTATATTATTATCATTATTTTATTTTAAAAAGGGATATGTGATGTTTTTCAACATCACACCCTGTAAAACACTATAAGTGCTAGACTCACCAAAACCTATATGGTTCGTAGTATTGTGACTTACAATATACGTACCAATTTTCGGCTTATTCGAACAAAGCGTTTAGACGCTAGCGTGCTCACTCACATATATACACACTTACATACACACATCATCGTAAAAATAGTGGAAATGGACTCGGGGGTCTTCGAAACGTATAGAAACATCAAAGTCTCAAATTCGTATTTTTGACATGATTACAATATTTTCCTCACTATAGTGTTCGGAAAGTAAAAATAAGATGACGAAAAAATTTACGATCAACCTAAATATACATATGAAAAATGGGAATTGTGCTTCAATAATTTTGCTGCCGACTGTATTTTTTTACATTTAATATTGTTACATTTATTATTTATATACTTACATTTGTTAAACTTTGAAAAGATATAAATACAGTGAAATTATTAAAAAATAACATTTTTTTTTTCTTTTAAAGAAATATTTAAAACAAAAATTTCCCATATACTACAATTGAGATAAAAATAGATTTGTCAGATTAAAAGTACTATAAATGATTGCAATGCCCTATCCACCAAATTTTATGATGTAGAAAAATTCCAAAAGTTATATCAATTCTGTCTTCTTTAAAACTTTAGCCCCAAATCCTGTATTTTATGTAGACATGTTTGAGTTTCTTATTTTATTTATTCACATATTAAGAACATCTCACTTTGAATTTAAAAATATATTCATTTTCTTTTTTTTTAATTTTTTTTTTTTTTTTTTTTTGGGGGGGGGGGGGATTTTAATGTCACGTTGGGACTTAAATTTATCACTGTAAATTCAAACTATTAATGAATTACCTAAAACAAATATCATGCTGCTAATTTAATTAATCAAATTAAATAAACAATTATAAAATTACTTACGAAATTAAAATTACATTCCTTTTGGAAACTATATAAAGTAATCCCCCCCCCCTTTTTTTAATACTTTACAACAAAATTGAAAAGAGTTTATGGTTTCGGTTTGTTTGTCTACCTGTCCGTCTGTCCACGCTCTAACTGCCGCAAATATTCATGGAAGTTCTTGAAACTAATTTGTGTTGTTCAAGTTTAGTATGGGATATTCCCTATTAGAAATGGGGTAAGTACCATCACTAGTTTGTCTACAGGGACAAATACAATAACCCTTACGAAATAAATCCCTTTTCGGTAAGCTAAAGGCAATGGTAGATTCCTTTACGTTAATGTTACAAATAATAATAATAATAATAATAATAATAATAATACATATGCATTAACACATAATTGGTCAATGACATTGTTCCCACACATTGCATAAATTACGTCGCTATTCTGTTTTCAAGAAATTTAATTTTCAACTACAAAAGAGTTTTTTTTTTTTTTTTTCATTCTACTTAAAATTTTAGGCTAGATTTATTGGTCAGTAAATGTTTCATTTTTTTTTTTTTTTTTTTTTTTTTTTTTTTTTTAATTCAAGCTCATACGAGTAATTATTCAACAAATAGAAGTGACAACAATATACAATCCCAGCAATGGTGAATCTGGGAGAAGGCTATTGGGCTATAGCTCCCTCCCCACTCAAGCTGGATCAAAACTATAAATTTTATTTAAAATTCATATAACTATTTGTTAAATATCTGTCTTTTAAAGAAAAAATAATAGAAACGTGAAAATGCACTTGTGACCTTACTATGGTCAAGCACTGGTGAGCCTGGCGTTGCTACGGTCAAGTCAAATACAGTTAAGTTGTAGCAGTTTTTGGATAGTTATTTCATTGTAATTTTTATTAAATTATTGAAAGTTTTGTACTGTGTGTTTGTGATTCTTATTGTCAGATTAGTAAAAATTGTAAAGTGAAACTGTTTCGGTTAAAATGAGCTGGAACATTAACATTAACATTAGTTAACATTTGACCATTCGGGCACCACTAAATTTCAATGTTAATTGTTGCGAATTTAGTAAATTGTCTCATTTGGCGTGATTTTGGCGACAAAACGGCGACTTAGCAATGATATTTGTGATTTGACGGCAAAATTTCATAGTTGACGACGAAATTTTTGACTTGGCGATGAAATTTGTTATTTGACGGCAAAATTTGGCTAACTTGCTGATGGAGAATGGCAGCTTTGGCGTCATTATATTTTCTTCCCACGCGAAAACCTTATATCTCTTCACAGACCAATATATTGTTTCCACAAGGTAAAAAGTCAATGGAAGCTTTAACATATTATTCTCAATTTCAATCGTAAATTTTAAATTCTTGCCAAAACCGGCTTTCCAAATTATTCACCACAAACGATATTTGTATTAAGACTAACGTAATATTTTAATTTCATATTCTTAAATGATTAATTAAAGCGGTTAACATGGTTTTTATATTTTTAGTGATCTTTTTTATTATCGTTTGTATGTGACGTAAGCATCAGATTATAAATTTATGCAATTAAAGCTATTGAAAATGTCGGCTTCATTACAATTGACGAAACATCACTTTTTAACTTGTAACTTTTAAGCAATTGAAGCTATCGAAAAAGTTTAAATACAAAAATTTTTTTTTTTAGGATGAGGCGGTAGTTCGCTTTGTTTGAAGTTTTCTCCTATTTTCAATTTTAAAGAAGTTAAGGGCAAATGAACATTTCCACACCTTTTTTGACCTGGATAACCCATCTAAGAACTCGACCGAGATTTTTACTTTTCTGGCAATATATCCCGAGCTAGTTAAATTTAAATAAAAATTACTCCAGTTATCGTGTTCACAACTTAACATGGGAAAAAGCGTTATACACACATATATATACATACTAGCAGGCTTTGCCCGCTTCGCTGGTCACTAAATTTAAATGAAAAAAAAAAGACATTTTTGTACCGTTTTTAAAACAGAAATATAAAAGAAAATACATTGAAGTCGTTCAAAAACTTCGCTTTGGGTCATCACTGCCTTCAGCTGGGACTTCTTTCTCGTAATGTTTTGGGTCGTTGTCTCTAGCGTCTGCAGCAAAGCTATACCCGTGAACTTCAATATGATTGCTCATTTGACGACAGTTTAGTAACGCACAATATCGAAAAATATCGAAGTAGACTTTTATATTTAAATCACAATCAGCATATATATTTATCCTCATCCGTGGCTGATTCTGTCATACTTAAGGCTTAAGAGATTTCCTTGGACTTTGTTTCCTAATTTTCATACTTTAGTTAATTTTAAAGAATCTAACTGTCCGATCGATAACCTGTTTAAACAGACGTATTCAGAAAAATTACGCCCTTCATTTGGTACCTTATTTGTAACGAATAAATAATTATTATAACGAATAAATAATTTTAATTAATTAAAATATGAAAATAAAAGCTTTAAAATACATTTAAATTTTTAATTGTTGCCCTTTTTTTTTTCCCAGCATAAAATGAAATATGTTTACCCGCAAAAAAAAAAAAACAAATAAATAAATAAATAAATAAAATAAAATAAAAATAAAAATAAATTTGCTCATGCATATGAAAAAAATGACGTCTGTAAAATAATAATTTTAAAGGTAAAGAAGAGATAAACAAAGTGAGAAAAATTTGCACGGGCTTGCTAGCAAATGAATTATTTAAAGTGAGAAAGAAATAAATTGAAACGATTATTTTTCAACAGGCGCCTTAGTCACCCTACAACAAACCAGTTATACATAAACAACATTTTACATACTATATATAGTATTTATGATCATGGCATTGCCTATATTTTATTTGATGTATCCTGTCGAACATAAAATGAGAGCAATTTCACGACAATATGTCGCGTAATACAATATGCTATGAACACTCTTCAAAAGGATTTTAGACAAATAATGTTTTTGTGATTATATATATTTTCCATTGAAATTTTTATTTTTATTTATTTATTTACATATTAAGCTTATTTCATCCAATATTTGTGCCCAATAGCATGCAAAGGCAGTCACACACAGCAACTCATTTATTTCTATGTTAAATTAGCATAGTGACTGATGTATAAAAAAAAATTATTAGATAAGTAAAACTCACGGTGCACAGTTTTTTGAATTTTCGTCGCCATACTGGCACACGTGTATTTTTTTTTTTTTTTTGTGTATATTAGTTCCCCATCATACTATAGGGTTCCCCATACCTATAGGTAATCATGAAAATTTTCGACGTCGGTTTTTTGACTTTTTTACACGTTTTGAGGTTGAGCAATCCGAAAATGACAAAATTTGTATGGTGTCTGTTAGTGTGTTAGTCTGTTAGTGTGTTAGTCCGTTAGTCCGTTAGTTTGTTAGTTTGTTAGTCTGTGTACACGATATCTCAAGAACAAATTGTCGCAGAGAAGTCAGATCAGACTTAAAATATTACTTTCGACACTGGCAAGAACACTATTTATTTGCAACATTCGAATTTAAAAACTTCGTAAGTTATTAGAAATTTACGATTTTCTTAACATGGGAGAATAGGACAAAAATTCACTTAGACGTGCATTAAATGGAAACTTTTTACTCTAAAAATGTCAGACCAGTTTTAAAATAACAATTTTGATGCCGGAAGGAACATCAGTAACTATAAATATGCTAGTTTGAAAATTTCGCAAGTTATTGGAAATTTACGAATTTCTTAACATGGCAGAATAGAGCAAAATTTCACATAAACGTCAATCTTGAGGGATATTTTCATCGTAAAGATGTCAAACCACTTTCGAAATATTACTTAGGATACTGGCATGAATATCATAGACTATGATTTTTCCAATTTAAAAAATTCGTAAGTTATTTGGAATTTACGATTTACTTAACATGTCAGAATAAGGGAAAATTGAGCATAAACTTCCATTTTGAGGATCATAAATACATTAGACAACTTCAAAATTACATTTACGATATTTGTTTGAACATGATTGAATACAAATATTCATATTCTAATAGGAAAATTTCGTAAATTATTCGAAATTTACGATTTTATCAACATAGCGAAATTGTAAATTTTTCATATAAATATAAATTTTGAGGGTAATTGCATTAGAAATAGTAGCATGAAAACGAAACAACGGAATTGACCCTGATAAAATAAATTAATAGATTAGAATAAGATAAATATATCGAAGTGAACGGTGGATAGCCTATTAGGCGGGGATTTCATTCTGTCACTGTATCAAGCTTTGGTCAAATTCATTTCTTTTAACATGATTATAATATGTCTCGCTCTAGAAATTTATGAGAATATAAATATAATGGGGAACTGAGCAGAGTCCACCTATACCAACTAGTTTTCTTGTATAATAGGGGTGAATTGTTTCAGTGTCTATTTTGATAATAATTTTATCGGTTGCACATTTTCGTTAATTTATAAGATTCCTTCATATTCTATTTATATTTTTAGGGTTTATAGGTTTAATATAGTGTTTGTTTGAATAATTTTCTATTTCTAAAACTGCATTTTATTCTATAAAATTATCTACTTACATAAAAATAGATCATTTATGTGACTATTATTTCCTGTTTCGATAAATTTTTCAGCAATATTTTGTAATTTATTTATATTTTTTATTTTTTACTTGGCTTAAAATTTTTATTGCTAAATTCAAGTTCTTGGCGAAAATGTTGAGTGTACTTCAGCGATAAAGTTTAAAAAATCGCCCATGGGAATTTATAAATAAAACTGATAAAATAAAAATTTATCGTACAACAATATTATATTGTTGCGTACTTGGGGGTTCGTGAGTTGTCTGAGAATGAAAGGCCAAACCAACAAAAATTCAGTAATTTATTCACAGAAAATTCCAGAAAAATGCAGGTCTATAAACCAAGTATCAGCTTCAATTCAAACAGTAAACACAGCTTAAACAACAGCTGTCAATAGCAAATCCACAGTACAAACTGTACAGCAATAACACTTGAAGCAAGTCTCTCTCTAAGAGGCTTAAGAGCAATGCAAGCACTAGCGAAGCTGGCTGAGATCTGAACTGAACTGACTGCCTTGGCGAGAGAGCGCTTCTTATATACTGTTCCATGGAACCCAGATTTTTCGAGAAAACTCTAGAAAATGGTCAACCAAACAACTTACAGCTTCCATATTTGGTATATCCCATATAAGGATTTTCTCGCCAAGGTCGCCAAAAAAATCGCCAATGTGGGAAAAGTCGCCAAATTTGGCGCCAAATCCATTACCTGCCTTATTGGGGCTTTTTTAATGCGTTTTTAAGGGAAAATAAGGCTATTTCAACGCTAAAATGACTAGAAATGGACAAAATTAGCACTTTATCAACTTACTAAGCCTCTTTGAAAGAATTTATACGAAAATAAACACAATTATTTACAATTTTGTAACACTGCCCCCCTCCCAAGGACTGCACGTCCCGGGCAGTGCAACCCTTGGTTAAGAGGCGAAACTAACCAAATTTACACAATCTCAAATACAAAACTAAGTTAATATAACGACAAAATAGAAACAAAAATCAAGTGAGAAATATTTACAAAATTCACAAATATGTACAAGTATCTATATACAAATATTTACATTACGCATGCGCAAATTTTACCAGTATTTACATATTAAATTTTAATATTACCGTTTATTGTGGTACTTGGCTAGCCTATTATAGTGCACCACCTTCGGTTTTGACGAAGGTGTTTTAGTGATCCGCACCACTACATCATTCAGCCTTTTTAAGACTGTGTATGGTCCGTCCCAGTTGCACTGTAACTTGGGAGAGAGTCCTTTGCGTCGAACAGGATTACACAACCAGACCTTCTCTCCTTCCTGGAACTCATATTGTGTAGCCTTTAGATCGTACCTTGTCTTCATTTTCTCCGTTGCCATGTTAATCCGCTCCCGAGCAAAGTTGTGTACGTCCTCAAATCGTGCCTGGAGATCTTGGATGTACTCCTCGGGCGATGAAGGCGCATCGGGTGGACAACCAAACAGGAGATCACATGGGAGACGAAGTTCACGTCCAAAGAGCATCTGGGCTGGAGTATAGCCGGTGGTTTCATGGACAGCACTTCGATAAGCCAACAGGAACAATGGCAACTTCAAGTCCCAATCTTGCTGGTTCCTTGATACTAGAAGAGAGAGGTTATTCAGGATGGTACGATTGAACCTCTCGACCTTGCCGTCCGACTGGGGATGTAAGGGTGTTGTCCGGGTTTTGTCTATGCCGAGTAGTTGACACAGTCCTTTGAAAACATCAGAGGTAAAGTTCCTACCTTGGTCGGTATGAAGTTGTAGGGGCGTTCCGTACCTTGACACCCATTGCTGCACTATGACCTCTGCGACTGTGCATGCCTCTTGATTGGGAATGGGATATGCCTCAGGACACTTGGTGAAATAGTCCATCACGACGAGGATGTATTTATTTCCACTGGAGGTCCGTGGCAAAGGACCCAAGATGTCGATTGCAAAACGTTCAAATGGTACTCCCACGTTATACCGTTGCAGTCTTCCTCGACTTCGTTTCTGCGGGCCTTTACGTGCCGCACAAGCATCACAGGATTTACACCATTTCTCCACATCCTCCTTTGCCTTGCACCAGTAGAAGCGTTCCCGAACTTTCTGCAGAGTCTTAATTACCCCAAAATGGCCTCCGGTAGAGCTACTATGCAGTTGTTCTAAAACAGCTGGAATTTTCGATCTTGGTAATAAAATCTGCCATCTGAAGCTTTTCCCATCATCAGATTCCCACTTTCTGTATAATACACCGTTTCTGATATGAAGAGAGTCCCAAAGTGCCCAATAACTTTTCGTAATGGGACTAAATCTGGAAATGTCCTGCCAGGTAGGTCTGTTGCTGGTCGTCTCCTTCAGCTGTAATATTGGCTTTACGTCAGGATCTTCCAACTGGGCTTGTCTAAGTTCTTCGTCACTCCATGGATCGGGACCTTGATCTGATGGTGTTGAGACAGTGACTTGGCCGGCAACCGGATTTATCACAGGTATTTCTGTTCGGCTCTAGAGCAGTACTTGCAGCTTTCCGAGCAGGGCTTCCGTGACAAGGCATCTGCATTACCATGTAGAGTCCCTTTACGATGACGTATCTCAAAGTCATATTCCTGGAGGCGTTGTATCCACCTGGCAATCTGTCCTTCCGGGTTCTTGAACTGGAGCAACCACGTTAAAGATGCATGGTCAGTCCGGAGCAGGAATCTTCTGCCATAGAGGTAATGATGGAAATGTTCTATGGCTTTTACGATGGCGAGTAGCTCTTTCCTGGTGGTACAGTAATTTCGCTCTGGTTTAGACAGGCATTTACTCCAATAGGCAGTGACATGTTCTTGACCATCAATTTCCTGCGACAGAACAGCACCGACACTCTCATGGCTGGCATCTGTATCAAGTATGAACTGTCCGTCGGGCTGTGGATACGTCAAGACAGGAGATGATGTTAAGGCGTCTTTAAGTCGCTTGAACGCATTTTCACATTCATCTGTCCACAGGAACTTCTGCTTGGCTTCCGTCAGCTTGTGGAGTGGTCTGGCAATATTTGAGAAACCCTTGACAAACTTCCTGTAGGAAGTGCATAACCCCAGGAAACTTCGTAGTTGGTGTATATTTTCAGGGCGACTCCATTTCTCGACTGCAGAGATCTTCTCAGGATCAGTTCTCACACCTTCGGCAGAGATGATATGGCCGAGGTAGCTCACTTCACGACGGAACAAGTTACACTTGCCTGGATTCAATTTGAGGTTAGCCATTCTGAGTTTCTCCAGCACCTTTCGGATGTTCCGTAGATGGTCTTCAAAAGTGCGCCCAACAATGATGATATCATCCAAATACACCAGACAGGCTTTATAGGAAAGTCCTTTTAGCACTGTCTCCATCAGGCGTTCGAAGGTGGCAGGTGCATTACATAATCCGAACGGCATAACTTTAAATTGCCACAGTCCTTGTCCCGTGGTGAATGCAGTCTTCTCACGATCATCAGGATGTAATTCTACTTGCAAGTAACCGCTCTTCAGATCCAACGTCGAGAACCATTTTTTGCCAGCAAGTGTGTCTAATGTGTCGTAAATTCTGGGAATAGGGTAACTGTCTTTCTTCGTGATGTCATTCAAACGACGATTATCCACACAAAATCTTGTTGAACCATCCTTTTTCCGCACCAGTACTATGGGAGAGGCCCAAGGGCTCGTTGATGGCTCGATGACGTCATTGTGCTGCATTTCCTTTAGAAGTTCAGTGACCTCTTCCTGTTTAGCAAATGGAAGTCTTCTTGGATGTTGTTTGATTGGAGGATGATTTCCTGTATCAATTCTGTGCTGGGTGATGTTCGTTCTCCCGACGTCTTCAGGTGTTCGAGAAAAAAAGTCTTTAAATTCTTGGAGTACCTTCTCCGCAGCACATCTCTGTTCCTTTCCTAACTCTGCATTCTTGAGTAATTCCGTTATTAATTGTTCAGAAGACTTGGATTCGGTTGATTGCGTGGGGCGGTTGATGCATGTAACAGGAGTGCAGGTTGCTAACACCTCATCCTTCTTCACTGTTCGGACCTTATCGCTGACGTTTGCGACTCTCACAGGAATAGTACTCTTTGAGAGATCAACTAGAGATGAAGCTACCAGGACTCCTCTTGGGCTATTGCCTGTATCCGGGTATTCAATCAGCCCATAGCGGAAGTATTGCTTTGTGGGAGGTGTTCCTGAAACTATTTTCTCTGTGTGTGGAGGGATGGAAATTTCAGACTTGGCTGTTATCTGGCAAATTGTCTGAATGTCTTGATTTTCAGTGTTGAACACAGCGATGTCTTCCGAACTCGAATGCAGTTCATTATTCTTAAAGTCCAATTTAAAGTTAAATTTTCTCAGGAAATCAATTCCAATGATTAAAGGATCTCTTATATCAGCCACATATGCCATATGATGGTAACTGGCATTCCCAAAAGTGATGGTCAAGTTCATTTTTCCATATATTTTGATTTCGTCTCCGGTCACAGTCTGGAGTTTAACGCAGGGCGGAGTCCAGATGATCTTCTCTTTTATTTCTTGAGCCAAATCCGTTCTAATGATGGTCACGTTGGCTCCCGTGTCCAGAATCATCCGGCAGGTGGTGTTGTTGACTTGGCCATAGACGTGAAGTCCATTATCGCCGCCACTCATCGATGAAACATGAAATACTGTAAATTGGGGCTCTTTAATTTGAGGCAACCTCCGCCCCGCGAGATTACCTCCTCTTAGTTTCCCTGTAGTGATGGTGAAGACGGGTGATTTCCTATAGTTGGTCGTACAGGGCAGTTCCTCTTCACGTGACCATCCCCTCCACAGCCCCAGCACTTTATCTTCCGGTCCCTTATTTCCAGTGTTGTGCAAGTTCACGAAAAAAACGAGCTAGTTCAAACTCAAGATCATCGTCTAAAAAACGAGTTAGTTCGCGTTCAAATTCATTTCTGAAAAAATGAACGCGCTCAGTTCAAGTTCATTTTTAAAAAAGAGCGAAACTCATTTAAAGTTCATTTTTACGTTTTTTTTTTTTTTTTTTTTTTTTTTTTTTTCAACGAAGATTTTCTACTCTGTGAACGCTTTCATAGATAATTTATTTATTTATTTTTTAAATTACCATGAAGATTATTCTTAATTTAATTCTTAATTATACTTACAACTTTTAATTATAATTTATTAACTTAATTGCAGTAAAAATTTATTTAGCGGCCATTTCTGAATAGAGGACTCGCTGTTTTTGTGTGGTTTTTCATTCTCAAATTCCCAATACGTTCGTTTTTGCGTAGGAAAAAAAATGTTAATAGAAGACAAATTCCATCATTTAGAGTTTCCGTTGTTTTGAAGTATACTATTTTTACAATAGCATCATGGTTTGATTTAATTAATTTTTACTTGATTGCGTCATGTCCAATGTCGGCTTTAGGCTTTCAGATAAATCACTATAAAATTTTGCTTGCTATTTAGTGTATGTACATAAAAGCTAAAATCAGCTGAAAAGGTGAATAAGTCACCCTCAAAAATAATGATAACATAACTATTTTGATAACTTTAAAGTAGAAGGTATTCGATACTTCTCTACATATAAAAATAAAGTACTAAATTAGTGAAAATTTTCAAACTCCAGTTTTTGATGGAGTTCTACATTTTGAGATATCCTGGATACGATTTGACTGTTTTTAGGAAATGTCTGTCTGTGTGCGTATCACACATTTTGTGGACGCTGTATCTCACGAACCAATGAACGAAATTTAACCAAACTTTCAATTTAGTTGCGCCTTGGCCTAAACTGGTTCTGATTAGCTTTGGAGATCAATCGCTCAACAGGTGGCGCTGTGATCTTGTTATTATTAGAAACCCAGGATAATCTCAGAGATACGACAGGTACTTAGTACGCATGCTCAGTGAACAAACGCTTGTCCAGATTCCCTCTTGCTACAGTAACCCTTTTACAATGCTTGGCGCTGATCGCGTATTTGATGATTTATCGGTGTTTTAATATAATCTATATATTCATGGGTTCTTTTTAAATTAGATTATAACTAGCGATAAATATCTTTTAAAATTATAATCATATTTATTATTTATCAACTAATTATCGAAAAGGTTACTCACCCTTTCTTCTTTTCACGGCCGACTTGAAACTTAGGGAGTTAGAAGATAATATCGATGACACAAAATAATATTTCTGGAACTTTGGTTTTCAGCATATTTACTTAAATGATGATGCAATGGTACTATTTACAATGAAAATATATGTACAAAATTTGACGATTAATTAACATTTTTCAGATTATTCAGATTCACATAATGAATAACTTTCTGTATATTCAAAATTTTCAGTTTTCTTCTTCTTTAATAAAACAGAATCATAATAAATTTTAAGACACCGTAAAAATGCCTCTCCTTTCAAGCCTACATCTTTTTTAACACTCCACTTTCGAATCGAAAGTGCATCTTATTCTAATAAAACCAAAAGAGAATAAAAAATAAAAATAAAGCATTCCCGCTGTCACGACAGGTGGCCGAAAAACAGAGGGGAAAGAATGGGGGGAAGGCACTGATGTTGCAACATCCTCCCACCTTGAGCATGGAAAGATTCTGTACATGCTCAACAAAATATTAAAGAAAAAGAAAAAAACCGTTTACATTCTAAAATATTCTTAGTAAAATAATAAAATAATAATAATAATAAACAATATAATATAAAAATAGTTCAGAAAAATGTTCAAGTCATTTTGGACTTAAAGCTTTATAGTCAGTTTAGATATTAAAGTTTTTTCACTGGGTTGATAATTCTACCAAATCTAGAGGTCTGAATTTGATTCTTGTTTACAATTGTATCACTAAGTTCTAAAGGGCAAATCCTCTGTAGTGGTCGTAAAATTTCACCATTCATGGTTTTCAGTTTGGCAAGACGAAATTGTCCATCTTTACCAGGATAGAGTTCCACCACTTTGGCCAATGGCCACTGAATGCGTTTTAAGTTGTCATTTTGCACTAAAACTAAATCTCCAATTTTAATATTGTTGTTAGGAGGTTTCTTTACATTGTTAAATTCTCGAAGAGATCCCAAATATTCAGTTCTAAATCTCTTGCGAAGATCGTCTTTTAGTTTTTGTCGGTATTCAAATCTTTTTCTCAGGTTATTTCTTTCTATAAAATCCAAGTCAGGTACTCCTGTTTCACGGAGATCTTTCAAAAACATTTCAGGTGTGAGAGGTGTTAAATCTTCAGTATCCTCAGATACATATGTAAGTGGTCGTGAATTAACCATACTTTCTGTGTCGCAAATGGTAGTATATAACTCTTCATAGTTCAAATGGGCTTTTCCTAAAACTCTTTTCAACATTGATTTGATAATGCGAATCAATCTTTCCCAAAATCCACCCCACCACGGAGAGGCCGGTGGGTTAAGTTTCCATTTAATTCGTTTTATAGTGGCAAATTCTTCAATCTGTACCCAATCCACAGAATTTAATTCTTTTCTTGTCGCAACTAAGTTGGTTCCATTATCACTGTAGATGATACGTGGTCGTCCTCTACGTGAAATGAATCTTCTCAAGGTCTGTATGAAATTCTCTGTTGTCAAGGAAGTCGTCAATTCTAGGTGGATAGCTCGAAAAACTGCACATGTATACAGAACTACCCAACATTTGCTGCCATCTTTTAAGAATAGTGGCCCGAAAAGATCTGTTCCTGTAATTTCAAAAACACCAGCTTCTCTCACTCTATCTTCAGGCAGAGGTGAACTCAGCACTTCAGCAGCTTTCGAAGAGAATCTCTGACACTGGACACATCTATGCAGAATCTTTCTAATGGTCTTCCTGCATCTTATTATCCAGAATTTCTCTCGAATTGCTGACATAAGAATTTGTATTCCTGCATGATTCATTTCTGTATGTTCATTTTCAATAATTCTACAGGTTACGATATGGTCCGCTGGCAAAACTACTGGATATCTAAAATTTTTCTGAATCTTTTCGCATTGATATTCTAGTTTGAACTCTGATGACTCCCATTTCATCAACAAATGTACGCAAAGAGGCTAAGTTTTTCTTAAAATTTAAATCTTGATTCTGAACAAACATTCATAATCGTAAGTTCAGCCTTTTCAATTTCTTCAACTGTTAAATTGGTCATTACTCTTGCTTCTTTAGGTTTTTTAACATTTTCTTTAAATCTGAGTATCCATGCTGTGACCTTTAACATATTTTTATACGAGGAACATTTCTCGTAAAAGTCTATGTTTTCCGATGACACATTGGCTGCAGAAACTATTGTTTTTCTTCTCTCTGATTCTATTACATTTAAATCAGGTTCTAAAACTTCGTTAGGCCAAAATTCTGAAGATCTTCTTAACCAAGAAGGTCCTTCCCACCACCGGGATTTTAGGAGAAATTCAGCAGAACAGCCCCGAGATGGCAAATCGGCAGGATTGAGCCTCCCTGGTACGTATTTCCACTTCTCTGGATGGCTGAGGGATCTAATTTCTTGCATTCTATTGTAAACAAAAGGTGCCCAATTTTCATTTCTTTTTATCCAAAATAGAGCATTTGATGAATCTGTCCAAAAATGTGTTGGAATACTCGGCTGTCTTAGATCTGTTTTCACATGTTGCGCTAGTCTTGCTCCTATGGTACAGGCAAGAAGTTCTAGCCTGGGAATGGTGACTGACTTCAATGGGGCTACCCGAGATCTGGCTTGCACAAGTTGGCAGGTAATGGCATTAAAATTTTCTGCTCTTAAAAAAATGCAAGTTGCATAGGCTGCTTTGCTTGCATCGCAGAATACATGAAGGCTCATTTCCGTATTCACCGGATCAGGTACAAGGAGTCTTGGAATAGCAACGTCATTCAACTTATGTAGTCCCCTTTTCCATTTCTCAAATTTTTTCCCAACACATTCAGGTAATTCAGAATCCCAACTCACTTTTAGTTGCCAACATTCTTGAAGTAAAATTTTTGGTGCTAAGGTTACAGGACAACTATATCCGATGGGGTCGAATACTTTATGGGCTACTGACAATATTTGTCTTTTGGTAACTGTCTTGATTTCTTCTTGATTTTCTCGCAAATCTATACTTAGTGAATCATTGTTTAAATTCCATAATAATCCCAAAACTGGAACATTTCTTTTCTTGGAGGGAGTAGAATTTTCTTCTGTTGGATTGATAATATTATGCTCCCACCCTCTTAGATCGAATTTTGCAGTACTAAGGATATATTTAGACTCCGAAATAAATTTTTCAAGTTTTTCGACGCTTTCTACACTAGTAACACTATTATCTACATTAAAAGATTCTGCTAGTTTATCAGCGGTTTCTTTTAGTTCATCGTTAACCTGTTGCAAGTGGTACTTTAGAGTTGCTCCTAACAAGTAGGGACTACAAGTAAGGCCGAATACTACTCTTCTATGCTGAAAAATCTTAATATTTGAAGGATCACCCTCCTCCCACCACAGGAATCTAAGATATGGTCGGTCTACTTCGCTGAGCTGAATTTGTAGGAACGCTTTACGAATATCTGAAATTACCCCAATTTTTTTAAAGCGAAATCTATTAATTACAGAGGGAATTAGTTCCACTAAGTTGGGACCCTTTCCCAAACAATCATTAACAGAAGGATAACCCTTTTCTCTCGCTGACCCATCAAAAACCGGACGAATTTTAGTTGTGGAATTTTATTTAATAACTGCTCTGTGGGTCAGAAAATGTTCATTTAGATTATCACTGTATGGCTCAACTTCTTCAATGATTTCTTCTGCAAGCCATTCGTCAAAAACTGCTTCGTAAGCTTCTAATCTTCCAGATTTCTTCAGTGATTCCACGCAATTCTTCAATCTTCGCTCAGCAATTGGTCTACAGCTAGGTAGTGGAGGATGGCCTTCAATCCATGGAAGGCTTACTTCATATCTGCCGTCTTCAACAGTTTTAATATTTTGGTTAAAATATTCTTCAGCAGCTATGTCTAATTCTTCTCTCGTGTTCTTGTTTCCTGAATCCAAAATTCCTAAAGTATCCAGGGACCAAAGATCTGAAATCTGTGCATTGGCCACATGAAGAGATAAAACAACATTTGTACTATCGTTGGAACTAAATTCTTCAGTTTTACCCATCAATGTCCAACCTAATTTTGTTTCAAAGGCCACTAAACCCTTCGAGAGTAATTTACTTTTCCCTGTAAAAAGTTTCCCACATACATCTGCACCAATTAACAAATCAATTTCTCTATTTTTATTTCTTCTAAATTTTGTTGAGTTGTCATAATCTGAAAATTGAATTCCCCGCCTTCTTGCTTCGTTATTCCATGGCCCATTTCGTAATTTAGGTACTTCTGCGCAAATTTTTTCTTGATTAAGAACTTCAAAATTACACAAATAGTTTTTATTTAAATCACTTAAATTTATTCTATATCGTAAATGATCATGTGTTTGTTGTAACCCACCAAACAAACTATGGTTTAATTTTTCTTGCCCTGTAGGTGTATAACCAATTTTCTTTATTATTTCTTTTTTCAAATAAGATTTCTGAGATCCTGAATCAATTAATGCTCTGATAATGTATTCTTTATCTTTATTGATTAACCTTAGCGTTAAAGTTTGGAGTAACACTTCTTGATTGCAAGTTTTGTTGGACAAAATGGTATTTTCATTTGTAACTTGTTTTTCAGAATTATTTTCTGGACACATTATATCGAAATGACGGCGAGAACAAATACGGCATTTTACAAAGCAGCGGCAATTTTTTGCCAAATGACCTTTAGAGAAACAAACAAAACAGTGACCACGTTTCATCAAAAAATCTCTTTTTTTACTGAATTCTTTAGTTTTGAATTCTTTGCAGTCCTGTAATAAATGTTTTTCGCTGTTACAAAAATTACAGAAATGTCGTTTATTGCCTGAATTATTATTGTAAAGGCCAGCTGCAGTTGAGGGACGAATTTTGTTTATTTTTGGTGATTCATAACTTTCTTTCTTATTTGATGTGGTGGAAATATGTTCTGAGTGTTGGGCATTTGAAATTAGTGCAGTAGCTTTTTCGCGACTAACAACTTCTGTTTTTAAAATTTCAATCATTTCTGAAACTTTCCACTGATCATCATCGCCGTATTTTTTCGTTATTTCTAAAACTATGTCTGCTGGTAAAAGTTTTATGAAAATTGGGCAAAATAACGTGCTGTAATTTTCTTCTTTTATCCCTAGGGATTCTAGATTTCTTATTTCTGTCTGACATGTGTCCAGTAATTTTCTTAATTCAAATATATCGTTGGATTTTTTTACAGGACAAAGATTTAGTAATTTATTTAAATGTAAATTAATTAATAATGTTTTTTTACCAAATCGATCTTTTAATGTTTCCAGAGCCGCGTAATAATTATTGTTTGTTAGCGTGAAACCTTTTATTGCATCAGCAGCTGTACCACTTAAGTATGTTCTCAAATAGCTAAATTTATCAATATTTGATAAAACTGAATTCTTATCGATTGCTGCTTCAAACTGATCCATAAATCTTTGGAAATCGGTTGGTTCACCGTTAAATCTATCAATGTTTAATCGAGGAAGATTAATATAACCTTGATCTAATTTTGGTGTTCTATTACCTTCTATTACGGGGCTAGTCGATAAAATGTTAGAATTACTACTATTTTTTATTTTAATCATTTTACTTTTTACTTTAGTTTTCCAAATCAAAATATTTGAATTATATTCATCGCATTTTAAAACTTCCTCTTCAACCTCTTCTACTTTGATATTTTTCTGTATCTCGTCATCTAATGAATTCAATTCCCTATCTTTTAAATTCAATTCCTCTAAATATTGTTCTAACTGTTCTTCTCCAACATCAATTTTTAATAACCTGCCTTCGATTTTATTTATTAACTTCGTGGTTTGCGCTCTAAGAACACTTCTTTTTTGTTTTTGAATTACACTCATTATGCTAATTATAAATAACAAATCTTTTAAAATATTATTATTTGATCAATTATCAAATAAAATTTCTTGTCAAAGTAGTTAATTAAACGAAAACATTTCAAAGTTATGCATTCATCATCTTAATATATATAAATCTCGTGTCACAATGTTTGTCCTCAATGGACTCCTAAACCACTTAACCGATTATAATAAAATTCGCACACCATGTGCAGTTCGATCCAACTTGAGAGATAGGATAGTTTAAATCTCAAATTATAGTCGCAATTTTAATTTATTGCTAATTATTTGTCTGTTATTATTTGACAGTCACAATTATCTGTTAACTCCAAATGATTCTAACAGATGTCGATACCTTTCGACTGGGTTGAAATGAAAGCTGAAATATATTTGGTGCTGCCATCTACACAAAGAATCTTCAACTTTTTAACCTATTAATAAATTTCGTATAATTCAATTATTTCCACTTTTTAAATTTTTGGTGTTAGCATAGCCGGCCACGTGTTACTTAGACTGAAGTGTAAATTGAATTCATATTATAATGAAGATAATACAGTGAAATTAATCCTGTTTTTTACTTATTTGTGCTTCATTGATCAAAACTTTATAATTTAATATATATATATATATATCTTTATATATAAAATTTATTATGTTTGTCCGCGATGAACTCCTAAACTAATGAGCCGATTTTAATGAAATTTGGACACTGTGTGCAATTTGGTCCAACTTGAGAGATAGGATAGTTTTTATTGCAAAATTCGCCTCCCAAAAGGGGGGGGAGGGGCCAAAACGTGATTTCACAAACAAACAAACAAACAACAACAACCAAAAAAAAAAAAATAGAAATGCAGATAGACTGTTCAAAATTGGTATAGAGAGGTTTTAGAGGCCTGCAAATCGAATGAGGATATTTTCGAAATTGTAAAGTTATTAGGAGGGGCGGGTAAGGGGGCGGAGGGGCAAAAAAATAAAAATAGAGTTACATCGCTAAAAATTGGTACATAGAAGTTTTTGATACGTACAAATCGATTGCAGATATTTTCGAATTTGTAAAATTATTAAGAGGAGCGGGAAAGGGGGGGGCAGAGGAGCAAAATATAAAAATGGAGTTAGATCATTCAAAATTGGTGCATAGAATTTTTGATACCAACAAATCGATTGCGGATATTTTCGAATTTGTAAATTTATTAGGAGGGGCGGGAAGGGGGGCAGAGGGGCAAAAAATAAAAATATAGTTAGATCGTTCAAATTGGTGCATACAGGTTTTTGACACCTACAAATAAACTGTAGATATTTTCGAATTTGTAAAATTATTTAGAATAGTGGGAGGGGGGAGGGCAAAGGGGCAAAATAATAGAAATAAGAGTTAGAACTTTGAAAATTAGTATTATTAAGTTTTAAGGCCCGATAAATCGATTGCGGATATTTTCGAAAGTATAGAGTTATTAAGAAGGGCGGGAACGGTGGATGAAGAAACGGTGCGCATGGTTTGCGCAGGTATACACTGCCGCAGGCAGTGGGGGTCCGAACAGATTATTCCACCAATGAGAGAAGATTTTTTTGTATTTTATATCATTTTCCTTTCGATAATATATGGATTCATTATGAGTGTCGAACATTTTTCCCGATCAGATTTTTTTTTTCTCTTTTTTTTTTCACATGTTAAAAATTAATGCAATTTTGAGAATTCTTTAATTATAGTGAATCATTTAAAAATAGGGACCAGCGAAGCGGGCTAAGTCTGCTAAGATCAAGGATGTTATCAAGGATGGTCTTTATTCGTAAATAATAATTTTAATATATTGAATATTTTACTACATTATAATTCAACGTATAACATAGCCACAGCAACGCGTGGCCGGGTCTGCTAGTATTAATATATAATGCAATAATTCAAAACACAAAGTATTGCACAAACCCAAACTAAAATATTCTTTCGTTTCATTTTTATCAAAGAAACAAATTTCAACAACAAAACTAATAATATAAATATCATTTATTATTTATTTCAAATGTAAGTGAAAACGAAACTTTTTCGTTGAAACCAAAACTTTTTCTCTTTATTTATATATCATCAAAAGAACAAATTTTCAAATATTCAATTAAAATAACATTTATATTTATTTATTTCGATGTTGGAGAAAGTAATCAAGTCGGCCGTCCCTGTTCGGGCGCCACTAATTTAATATAATCTATATATTCATGGGTTCTTTTTAAATTAGATTATAACTAGCGATAAATATCTTTTAAAATTATAATCATATTTATTATTTATCAACTAATTATCGAAAAGGTTACTCACCCTTTCTTCTTTTCACGGCCGACTTGAAACTTAGGGAGTTAGAAGATAATATCGATGACACAAAATAATATTTCTGGAACTTTGGTTTTCAGCATATTTACTTAAATGATGATGCAATGGTACTATTTACAATGAAAATATATGTACAAAATTTGACGATTAATTAACATTTTTCAGATTATTCAGATTCACATAATGAATAACTTTCTGTATATTCAAAATATTCAGTTTTCTTCTTCTTTAATAAAACAGAATCATAATAAATTTTAAGACACCGTAAAAGTGCCTTTCCTTTCAAGCCTACATCTTTTTTAACACTCCACTTTCGAATCGAAAGTGCATCTTATTCTAATAAAACCAAAAGAGAATAAAAAATAAAAATAAAAATAAAGCATTCCCGCTGTCACGACAGGTGGCCGAAAAACAGAGGGAAAAGAATGGGGGGAAGGCACTGATGTTGCAACAGGTGTAAGTTTTTAAAGATATTCTCTAAAGTAAAGCATTTTTTTTTTCTTTGCAATCAAACTAAGATACATTATGCATTACGTTACATTCGTTTTATTATTATTATAATTATTTAAATTTAAATTACATTTCTATATTCATAGAAATAATTTACACCATCTTATCTATCATACTGCATATCAAAAATTCTGAATTTTAATACTCTTTAGTTTTTAATAATATACTATGGAACTGTAATCTAAAAAAATATATTTATACAAACTGATAATAATAATAATAAAATTATTTTTATTTATTTTAAAATATAATTTATTTTATCAAATTTGTCCTTGTAGTTACTGGTAAGAAAGTTCATTGATATTAAGATTAATTAGTAAAAATTTGACGATTTAACAGTTAATTTGGTTTGATATATTCATTTGAGAGATGAACGTTTAGCTTTATGATTAATTTTATTTATTGTAATAACTTACAAATATATGCATTCTCAGCGCATTAAATGCTTAAAAATTGTTTTAGTTGGTTTATAAAAGGTTTTTCAGGGGGTCAAATGTTTTTGAGACGGTAATATTAACTTTGCTCTCAAAGCTGGTAGACGGGAGATATCAGGTTCGATACCAGGTAGCGCTCATTGGGCTAACTTTTCGAAATTATCTGTAGTTTTCTCCGACACAAGCGAAAATATGGGCTAGAACCCCTCAAAAAGACCACCCCTTACTTAGGTTATTCAACCCATACCTCGGCCTTTCTTTTGTAGGCAACTGACATAGTAACACCAACATATTTTTCTTAAAATAATTCAGTTTAGGAAAATTGAATTAGTTTAATATTTAAAAACATACCAATATTTTATCGTTAAATGCATAATCATTAATAATCGGAATATTTGTAAAAATATTTTTCACTTTAAAAGTTTTATACATCCTTATTGTTCATGTCAAAAGTTTATTTTTCTTCAAATGTAATAAAAATATATATATTTTTTCCTTTATTTTTTATTTATTTATTTTTTTTTTCGTATTTTGTACCTTTGAATAAAATACGATAAAAAAATATAAATAAATAAAAAAAAAGATAAAAAATAAAAAATAAAAAATAACGTATATGATAAAAAGAAATATGACACCTAATAAATAAATTAATTAATTGATAAACAAATAAATAAAAAGAAATAAAATAAAGAAATAAGCACTTATAATTTTACAACATAAAATTCTAACATATGTTAATCTCATAAAGAATGCTTGATTGGTTGTATGGCTTAAGACTGATTGACTACACTAGGGGCCTAGGCCTACAGGAGATATACCCTCCGTGAGGGGCTTTCTAAGTGATTCTAGTTCGTATTTACACGAGTTTTAGAGAGAACTACGGAAAACTCCGAACGGCTAGATCGATGAGCGCGTTTTTTGATCGAACCCGGCACTTCCCATCTACCAACTTTGACCGTAGAACCGCTTGGCCACCATAGAGGGATTTACTTCTATTAATGCCTTGATTTCTCCATAAAAAATAAAATAAAATAGAAAAACAAATAAAATAATTTTATGTTTTTAAATTAATAAATAAGAGAAAATTGAGCATTTTAATATTTTTAACCTTATTCTTTTCGCCGTCGTATTCCATATTTTTGAATAAATATAAGAAAAATATAAGGCACCTATTGAGTTTAAGCTTTATGCATTAAATAAATGTACAAGCCTTTATTATTATTATTATTATTATTTCTAAATTTTTAACGTGGCAGTATTAGACAAAATTTCTCATAAACGCACATAATGAGAGTTATTTTTATCGTGGGATTTAAAATCAATAGGACTTATTAGCAATAGTAGTAGTAAACTAGGAAAAAAAAGTACATGCAGTACGTGGGAAGGAAGCGTGTAAATTTTGAATATTAATATCTTTGAAAAGAACTTAAGTACTTTTAAAACGAATGTCTGAACCATAGATTTGGGATAATTTAGGTTATTTTTTGATTTGATTTGATTTGATTTTTAATTTTTTAATTTTTAACGAAAAAAAAAACTTATTTAAAAAAATAATACTAATTCTTTTGATGTTGGCACAAAATTGACTTTCTTTCGGCATAATTCTCTGAGATAAAAATCGTTTGCATTCATCATGGAAAACATTTTTAATAAATAATAATTCAATAAGTAATTCGTACTGCATGAATTTGAGTAAAATTATATTGAAGAAAGTCTTGTGGTGACCGCAACATACAAGTTTTGAATAACAATTAATTGACAATTTTCCTTTCCTTTTAGAGAAAGACTGGTCGATCGAAGATAAGAAAGGACGGGACATAAAGATAATTATTATGGGAGCAAAATCTGATTGTGTACCCAGCAAAAGAATGTACACAACAACACTGTATTGGGGGAGGGGGAGGAAGAAAGAAAATCAGAGAGAGAGAATCCATTGTTGTATACTTGACTGATATAAATCAATACTTTGATGGAAGGCGAGAGGACTAGGCCCGTATCTCAGCTGCAGTACGCTGCGAGGCGAGCACCGGGGACCCATCTATGAGACGTACTAGGTGCCTATTGTTATCAGGAGGCCCGAAGGCAGGTTGTATGGGCGACAAATTACCGGAATCTCATACAAATAACATTTGGACATTTCATTGTCCACTGTCCACGGGGAAAACATTCCCTGAAGGTGGATTTTCAGAACAGTATACTCTGTTGTCCTGTGAGACTTCCGCTATTTCTTTACATGTGAATAGTCGTAATAAAAGTCTTGACTTGAGAGACAGTTTCTTTAAAACATAAAAGATTGAAACTAGTATTCCTTACCGATTTATTATCATGTTGGATGTGAAGTTTTAAACTAAATTTATACATGCTACAGATAGACTAAGTAAATTATTAGTATATTTTCTAATGTCTATTTATATTTTTAACCATAAAACTATAGATATATTCATATTATTGAATTGTTTTCAGATATTAGTTTTAAATTAAAGTTTTTTTTTTTTTTTTTTTTTTTTCCCAACACTTTAGAAAAAATGTGAAAAAATAAATAAGTTAATTAACAAAACTAGTATCACGCAGTGGTAGAAATTATAAAATCAGGGCCTGATTAAGGGGGAAGCTCGCTCTTCACACATTATTTATACTTACACCGTTATTTTTTAACAAATACTTTCCTCCTATAATAAACAGAAAATTTTCATTAAAAATTATTTTAAAAGAATGCTGGTGTCTAATACCGGTGAGTAAATTGGATTGTTTTACACCGTTCATTTTTTATAAAAAATATTTCCTCGTCAAAGCGTGGAATTTCTATGACATGAAGTAAAAAATAATTGTAAAAATATTCCGGTATGAGCGAGCTTCCCCCTTAATCAGGCCCTGTATAAAATACATGCTAAACACTAACGAGAACGTAAGTGTTTCTGTTTCTACGTCGGGAGGGCGGTGGGGGGGATTAAAGGGACAAATTCAGCCCCTGAAGTATGTGTGACACTGTATTTTTGTCTTGAACAGCAAGTGGCTATTAGAGAAAGTTTCATTAAAATCAGTAAGAAGGTGATATAAAGACAATTATTCTCTTTCAATCTGCTCCTAGACCCCCCTGTGAGGGAGTTCCTCACATATCCTTTTATTTTACCAAATTTATTTAATTATAATTAAAGATCTATTTATTCACAATTAAAAAGTATTAACTTTTATAATCCTTTGTATTTAGGTCAAGCTTATTTCAATTTTAGTAAATTATGTATTCAAAATTAAAATACTTATCATTTTCTAATTTTAAGAACAAATTCAGTATTAAATACATTGATCTCTTTTTAGCTTAATGCAATATATATATGTAGGGATCTAAAAACAATTTAATTTTATTATCCCTTAAAGTAATTATATTTTTATTTCCATTTCACTATGTTTCCCAATAAATCTAATTTATATTTATAGCTGTAAATGTACGTTGGAAACTTTCCGTTATATCTTTTTATTATTTTGTTTTATTTTATATACAGATAATCTATTTAACTGCAGCTATTAATGATCCATTATGTAGACATTATGTCGCAAGAATTTTCGCAATATTTCTTAATTACTTGCACCTGTCTTTTCCAACGGTATTCGTTGGCGACTGTATCTTATGCCAAAAAGGGTTGCCATAATTTCAACCGTCATTTATTTTTAAAATTTCTCATTTGGAATAACATTAACACAAAAGAAGATGTGTTGGCGCCCTTGGCTTCAAAATATAAAGATATTATCTCTATCTGGCAGTTAACAACTTGGCTGCGGAATTTGATTCCGGGACAGTTCGATAATAATCGCCGTCTCTTAAATACGTTGTACGTTAGCTCTCTCTCTCACCAATTATAACGACTTCCATTTAAATTTCGAACCTTTGTTATTGCCCAGAATTATATAATAATATTATTATTTGTTTTAAAATTTAACTTCAATAAACGTTCTATAGTTAAAATAATTTAGTATCTGTTATTTATTTAGTCGCAATGTACTTTCCTTCAAGCTCTGCAAAATATTCTAAAAAGGATGTTTTTCACGGGGTCTTTTCCCCTTCATACAAATTGGTGCCTTTGCAGGTCGGAAGTTCGTTCGGTGGGAGAGAGGGGCGTTGGTTTAAAATAAACTTTCTAAGTCATCAGCAAATAGCGTTAAAAAAAATTGGAACTTTGGAAGTGTCTGCTTATCATCGGAAATCTTCCTGGTGCTTAACCCATATCACTGAAGGATCTATAGATGTGTTGGTTTCCTGCAAAATTACAACTTTGCATTGAGACATTTTATTATTATTTCAAGAGTGAACCTGTATTCTCATAATATTTTGACCTAAAAACCATAGAAGAGAAGTTCGTATGTTTTCAACTGAGAGAAAATGAGCGACAAGTTTCTTTTATGGAACTATACAATTAACGACTATCAGTGCGTCTTATGGAGAATCGTGTTATTTATTTTCCATACACTGTTTATCTAATTGAAGAGTAAAAAAAAAAAAAAAAAACAGTTCTATGTTTTTTTCCTGACATGCAGTTCGTTGAACTCTCTCGATTCCGTAATCACCTAGTTATCAACTGTACTGATTAAATATATTAAGATGCTGGATCCAGGAATACAAATGCTGAATTCAAAGACTCGTCTGGTGTGCATGAATGAAATCAATGATTTTGTGGTTTCAGTTGAAAGACGAAAGACTAGGAAAATGTCTGCGTTCCCTTTTCCTGAGGCTAGCTTTTCAAGATAGGTTCGTATGACGCAGCTGTAATCATCGCTGAATTTTTTTCACCGCTGTGTTCTTAATTCTGCAGATGTCTTTTTCTCTTCCCTTGTTCACCCTTCCAGATGGCACAGACAATTTCGGATATAGTCTGCATGGTTTCGAGTGATGTCGTCATGACTTGTTTTTCGGAATACTTTTTGTTCTTTTTCCCAGAACTGACTAAAGATTTAAAGGAAACGTTACAAGTTGGAACTCTATATAGAAAAAGATATAGTTTTCAAGAACAAGATGACTTTTCTTTTAAATACTTTTAGTGATGTATCGAGATGGCTATCACCCATTTGGATGTACAGATAAGAAAAATTTATTATTACTATATTTATATAAATATTTTAAATATTTAATACGTATATACGTAAAATATTATTTTCCTATTTAAGGGAATGCATATATATATTTGATAAAAAATTAAGTAATTTTTAATAATTTTAATTTTTGGGGGATATTTTTTTTTCAAAATAAATATAAATATATATTTAAAGCAATATATCTGTGCATTCGTCCTTTGAAACTATCCGTATATAAAATATGTTATCAGCATGTAAAACTGTATATACATTTTTGGATTTTGCATTTAATTTTGAAAATATCAGTTATAATTTTGGTTTTGTATAGAAATATGCATATGGTGAGGGAAAAGTTCCAAATTTTTTTGATTATACGTATCATATTTTTCATTCAGAATTTATATATAAAATAAATTTCATGTGTTTAAAGACTCATTATACTAGAGTCATAATTACTAAGTTTTTGCCAGCGTTTACATATAATAATTTTTGAATTTTAAGGATAACAATAATATAAAAAAAAAAAAAAAAGGAAAGAAATTTATATTGTCTTTATGTATAATATATACAAATTTACATATTATAATAATTTATTGCATTTCAGTGTATTATTTTTATTTTTCATATTCAAATATTTTAAGTTCAGATTCTTTTCTTATTTTGTGCTGAATTGATACATTAGTTCATAAATTAGTACATAATATTGGTAAAAAAAAAAGAAAAGAAAAGAGTTATTTAAATTCCATTGGCAAAAGTAAACATTTGTAAATTTATCATAGACATGTTTTATATTTTTTAATTAATCTGCTGAAAATATTCTTGTTGTCATTGATTAAGGTATTCATTCTCCTTATAAATTCTTAATTTTTAATACATGCACTTCGTTTTTTTTGTTTGTCAAAATTTAATATACAAATTTTTTTGTTGTTGTCAAGTTATGTAATGTTTCCGGAGGAAGAGCTTGTGCATTTTTGAGCTCCTATGGGAAGCATGCATCTACATGCACCTCATAGTGTTGCATGAGTTTTTTTAGTGTTGTGCTGTGCATTGTCTAAACAAATTACTTCGGCTGGACCGATTTTTTTTTTTTAAGTTAAGGATGATGAATAGCGGAACATTATTTTTTGTGGAACATTATATTTTTTTTTGACAAATGTTTACAATCATTTAGTTCAGGATTTCCTTTTGATACATAAATTCGTTTTCATGAAACTTCTTTAAATGTAATAATAACAGTAGATTAATTGGGATAACATTAAGACAGGGGTAAATAAATAATATTGAGAACCTTGTCACATTTTTCTATTGAAATTATGCAGAATATTGATAAAAAAAAATTTTTTTTTTGAGTTTTGATTTTTATATAATTTTTTTGATTTCCCAATGCATAAAAAAAAAAAAAAAAAAAAAAAAAAAAAAAAGATTTAAAACTCATTTTTACATCATTGTTGACAAAAACCCTTTTTTCTTGAAATTATATAATTATAATACATTTACAACAAATGCATAAATTTGTGTTTTCACATTTAATTTCCTATTTATACACAACTTCGTAAAGATATACACACATATTTATTAAATGGTTTTGTTACATACAGTGCCAGTTTGAAAATTTACTGATGTTTGTTAAACAAAAAAAAAAAAAAAATGATTTAACACAATTTTTAATACACTATTTTTTTTTGAAGGTGATGGCATGTAAATCTGACAATCTCAGCCTTGCCATATGGTCACTTTCAGTTATAATGCACGTAGGTGTACTTCACACACACATTTTTCAACAAATAATTTTTTAATTCAAATGCAGTATTATTTTAAAACTTGCAAATTGATAACCAATTGCAAAGACGTATTATTACATGACACTTAATTTTTCTTGATTATATAACTATATGGAATACATAATTTCATAGGGACATAATTTTCTCACACATACATTTTTTTTCTTCTTACACAATTTTTTTTTACTTTTACATACTATTGTTTTACATTTTATTTTATTACCAATTTTCACTTCTATATGTTATACAATATTTATTTTCTAGTTTTTTTTTATTTTCAAAATATATGGGATGTACACAAACATAAAATAGGAATTTTATATTCTCTATTATAACTATATCATGGAATTGATTCATCTTTTCACAAAATACAATGTTTTCAATTATTTTTTTTCTATAAGTATCTACACATATTTACAATTTTATTTATTTTTTTTTTTTTTTAAATATTGCATGTAAAACTAGCTTATATGCTAGCCATGCATTTTGAAATATTTCTCAATTCATAAAATAACACACACACACACAATATTTTGGTCAAACATATTAATTTTTATTTTTTTTTGGAAATATGTGCATGTAAATCTAGCTTATGTGCTAGCCGTGCGTTTGGAAATATTTCTTCTATTTACAAGAATTACACACACACACATATTTTTTTTTATACACATATACTGGTGTTTATTAGTTTGTATATAATAAACCTTAACTTTTGAATTAAGGGAAGTATATATATACACAATTTTTTTTAATACAAATTCATACCTTTTAAACTTACGTAATTTGTGTACATGATGATTTCAAATATTGGAATTATATTATTGAATATAAAACATTAAGTTTTTTTTTTTCCTCTCATTGTGAGTTTCATTACACATACATGTTTTTTTAAATATATACAGAGTTATACACATGGTTATTTCAAATATTGGAATTATTTTATTGAATATAAAAACATTGAATTTTTATCACTTACTCATTCTAAATTTCATTACACATGCATGCCTTTCAAATATTTCAAATATTGAAATTTTTATTACATATAAGGCATTAACATTTTATTTTTCTCACTTGCTCATTATAATTTGCCTACACATACAATTTGTAAACAAATATGAATGGACACATGGGCCATATTGTGTTTTTCAAATTTTTCTCGCTATTGTGCATATGTATATAGATTTTTTTTTGTATTACAATACATTGTATATATTTTCTTATCACATAATTTTACTGATACATATATATAAGCAATATATATGTGTATAACACATGCTGTGTTATTTTTTTTTTTTTGATTGCTATAGCTTGCATTTAAAAATATATATATAAAGTTTTTTTTCTGATCAGAATATCTATGGCACTAGCTCATGGCTTTATAATTGCCAATTTTATAATTGAGCTGAAATTTAAAAGATCTTGTTTGAGCATTATGCATGTGATTGCATTTCTATATATAAAAAAATATATATTTTAAGTATTGCTCAATTGTTAAAAAAAAAAAAAAAAAAAGGCCTGTCTACACACTGATGTAGAAATTTATTATTATGTCGACATTCATTTTTATTTTTCATTAATAAGTGCACTTTGAAAAAATATAAAAAAAATTAAGACAAAAAACCTAGGTACCTTACAAAAATTAATATAAGAATAAATGACAAAGGGCAAAGAAATTTCATTATGGTTCAATTTTATATGGTTAAGTTTGTGATGCTGGTTTGCATATATTGCGTGAAGTGTATATGTCCTTCACTAATATACCTTTATTTTCAGATTAATTACATGAAATGAAACAAAATAAAAGGATAGTGAATAAAATTTTTGGGACAAAATGACTGGAAGACTAAGTATAATTTTAATTTATTGTTTATCTACTAAGCAGATAATAAAATTTTACAATTATAATAATTCATATTTAAAGAAAAATATTTTATAACCTATTATAACACCCTTTGTATTCGATGCTAACTAAGAATACTCAGGTGTTGTTTTTTTTGTTTTTTTTCTTGTGAAATGATGGATTCTTATTTTCCAATGGCTGGCCACCAGAGGTGAATGGATATTTGTCATTTCATAAACATTATAAGTTTTGATTTTTTTAATGTAAATATTATTCTTAAATTTTGTTTTGACAAGATATAGATAGCTAAAATTTTCTATTGATCTAATAAAAAATCTTTCTTTTATTAAAAAAAAAAAAAAAAAAAAAAAAAAAAAAAAAAAAAAGAAGAATATAATTTAATGAAATAAAAAAGTATTGGTCACACAGTGCTAATATTATGGATATTTTTACTTTCCAATTATGTATTGCAGACAATTAAATTTTGATCAATCTTATATTATTAATATTAACTAATAATAATGGATTTTTTTAGGTTTTGTTAATCCAGGATAATATTTTATTTTTTTTAGATAATAATGATAATAATTTTACACACTTTAACTATTTTCATGTTGTATATTGGGAACACTCAGTCAATTTTTTTTTCTTTCATCAAGTTAGGAAATTTATTGCAGGAGTGTGATGTCACGGTCATACTCCTTGCAAATTTTTGCAATAGTCACACCTTTTCTTCTCTTACACGAACACATATTTTTCTCAGAATGCTTGTGTGGCATAGTCATGCACACATAAAAATCAAGCCTCTTTTGATTCACACATTTTGCTCAGTATGCTATATTTGGCAGTGGCCTCACAAACCACTTGCTATTTTGGCTGTTTGCTGGGTTCACATTTTTCTTCCCCTATCTTGGTGAAATGGCATGAGTGGTGGTCAATGTTAAGTACACTTTTTCTCAAATTTTTTTTAATTACATAAGATTCTATTGTAGACAATTTTTTTTTCCTTTTCAAGAAGAAAATCATTTTTAATTTTTCTATATCACAAATATTTTTTTAATACTTCAAATTATTTCAATAGGTATATTTAATATATTGTTTGACGAGAAAATAGAAATTGTTTGATTTAAACATGATTGACAATAAAAGATCATTTCATTGAAATGTATTCTATGAAACTAATTAATTTACTTTTCAGAAGAATTGTATTACAATATATCAGCTGTAACAAGATCAAGAAATTATTTGTCAAGACATTCATTTTAAAATTTTTGTGTGAAGAATATATGTACACGCATGTATTTCATGACAGTATCTTGCATATGATTGACAGTATTTGTATACTTTACACACATGATAATGGTTGTTTTGTATATTTTTGGATTATTGTTTTGTATTGTGGTGGAGAGAGCTAATTTTTCATGGCAACCGGGAGAGATATGTGAGGGAGTTCCTCACATATCCTTTTATTTTACCAAATTTATTTAATTATAATTAAAGATCTATTTATTCACAATTAAAAAGTATTAACTTTTATAATCCTTTGTATTTAGGTCAAGCTTATTTCAATTTTAGTAAATTATGTATTCAAAATTAAAATACTTATCATTTTCTAATTTTAAGAACAAATTCAGTGTTAAATACATTGATCTCTTTTTAGCTTAATGCAATATATATATGTAGGGATCTAAACACAATTTAATTTTATTATCCCTTAAAGTAATTATATTTTTATTTCCATTTCACTATGTTTCCCAATAAATCTAATTTATATTTATAGCTGTAAATGTACGTTGGAAACTTTCCGTTATATCTTTTTATTATTTTGTTTTATTTTATATACAGATAATCTATTTAACTGCAGCTATTAATGATCCATTATGTAGACATTATGTCGCAAGAATTTTCGCAATATTTCTTAATTACTTGCACCTGTCTTTTCCAACGGTATTCGTTGGCGACTGTATCTTATGCCAAAAAGGGTTGCCATAATTTCAACCGTCATTTATTTTTAAAATTTCTCATTTGGAATAACATTAACACAAAAGAAGATGTGTTGGCGCCCTTGGCTTCAAAATATAAAGATATTATCTCTATCTGGCAGTTAACAACTTGGCTGCGGAATTTGATTCCGGGACAGTTCGATAATAATCGCCGTCTCTTAAATACGTTGTACGTTAGCTCTCTCTCTCACCAATTATAACGACTTCCATTTAAATTTCGAACCTTTGTTATTGCCCAGAATTATATAATAATATTATTATTTGTTTTAAAATTTAACTTCAATAAACGTTCTATAGTTAAAATAATTTAGTATCTGTTATTTATTTAGTCGCAATGTACTTTCCTTCAAGCTCTGCAAAATATTCTAAAAAGGATGTTTTTCACGGGGTCTTTTCCCCTTCATACAAATTGGTGCCTTTGCAGGTCGGAAGTTCGTTCGGTGGGAGAGAGGGGCGTTGGTTTAAAATAAACTTTCTAAGTCATCAGCAAATAGCGTTAAAAAAAATTGGAACTTTGGAAGTGTCTGCTTATCATCGGAAATCTTCCTGGTGCTTAACCCATATCACTGAAGGATCTATAGATGTGTTGGTTTCCTGCAAAATTACAACTTTGCATTGAGACATTTTATTATTATTTCAAGAGTGAACCTGTATTCTCATAATATTTTGACCTAAAAACCATAGAAGAGAAGTTCGTATGTTTTCAACTGAGAGAAAATGAGCGACAAGTTTCTTTTATGGAACTATACAATTAACGACTATCAGTGCGTCTTATGGAGAATCGTGTTATTTATTTTCCATACACTGTTTATCTAATTGAAGAGTAAAAAAAAAAAAAAAACAGTTCTATGTTTTTTTCCTGACATGCAGTTCGTTGAACTCTCTCGATTCCGTAATCACCTAGTTATCAACTGTACTGATTAAATATATTAAGATGCTGGATCCAGGAATACAAATGCTGAATTCAAAGACTCGTCTGGTGTGCATGAATGAAATCAATGATTTTGTGGTTTCAGTTGAAAGACGAAAGACTAGGAAAATGTCTGCGTTCCCTTTTCCTGAGGCTAGCTTTTCAAGATAGGTTCGTATGACGCAGCTGTAATCATCGCTGAATTTTTTTCACCGCTGTGTTCTTAATTCTGCAGATGTCTTTTTCTCTTCCCTTGTTCACCCTTCCAGATGGCACAGACAATTTCGGATATAGTCTGCATGGTTTCGAGTGATGTCGTCATGACTTGTTTTTCGGAATACTTTTTGTTCTTTTTCCCAGAACTGACTAAAGATTTAAAGGAAACGTTACAAGTTGGAACTCTATATAGAAAAAGATATAGTTTTCAAGAACAAGATGACTTTTCTTTTAAATACTTTTAGTGATGTATCGAGATGGCTATCACCCATTTGGATGTACAGATAAGAAAAATTTATTATTACTTTATTTATATAAATATTTTAAATATTTAATACGTATATACGTAAAATATTATTTTCCTATTTAAGGGAATGCATATATATATATGATAAAAAATTAAGTAATTTTTAATAATTTTAATTTTTGGGGGATATTTTTTTTTCAAAATAAATATAAATATATATTTAAAGCAATATATCTGTGCATTCGTCCTTTGAAACTATCCGTATATAAAATATGTTATCAGCATGTAAAACTGTATATACATTTTTGGATTTTGCATTTAATTTTGAAAATATCAGTTATAATTTTGGTTTTGTATAGAAATATGCATATGGTGAGGGAAAAGTTCCAAATTTTTTTGATTATACGTATCATATTTTTCATTCAGAATTTATATATAAAATAAATTTCATGTGTTTAAAGACTCATTATACTAGAGTCATAATTACTAAGTTTTTGCCAGCGTTTACATATAATAATTTTTGAATTTTAAGGATAACAATAATATAAAAAAAAAAAAAAAAAAAAAAAAAAGGAAAGAAATTTATATTGTCTTTATGTATAATATATACAAATTTACATATTATAATAATTTATTGCATTTCAGTGTATTATTTTTATTTTTCATATTCAAATATTTTAAGTTCAGATTCTTTTCTTATTTTGTGCTGAATTGATACATTAGTTCATAAATTAGTACATAATATTGGTAAAAAAAAAAGAAAAGAAAAGAGTTATTTAAATTCCATTGGCAAAAGTAAACATTTGTAAATTTATCATAGACATGTTTTATATTTTTTAATTAATCTGCTGAAAATATTCTTGTTGTCATTGATTAAGGTATTCATTCTCCTTATAAATTCTTAATTTTTAATACATGCACTTCGTTTTTTTTGTTTGTCAAAATTTAATATACAAATTTTTTTGTTGTTGTCAAGTTATGTAATGTTTCCGGAGGAAGAGCTTGTGCATTTTTGAGCTCCTATGGGAAGCATGCATCTACATGCACCTCATAGTGTTGCATGAGTTTTTTTAGTGTTGTGCTGTGCATTGTCTAAACAAATTACTTCGGCTGGACCGATTTTTTTTTTTTAAGTTAAGGATGATGAATAGCGGAACATTATTTTTTGTGGAACATTATATTTTTTTTTGACAAATGTTTACAATCATTTAGTTCAGGATTTCCTTTTGATACATAAATTCGTTTTCATGAAACTTCTTTAAATGTAATAATAACAGTAGATTAATTGGGATAACATTAAGACAGGGGTAAATAAATAATATTGAGAACCTTGTCACATTTTTCTATTGAAATTATGCAGAATATTGATAAAAAAAAATTTTTTTTTTGAGTTTTGATTTTTATATAATTTTTTTGATTTCCCAATGCATAAAAAAAAAAAAAAAAAAAAAAAAAAAAAAAAGATTTAAAACTCATTTTTACATCATTGTTGACAAAAACCCTTTTTTCTTGAAATTATATAATTATAATACATTTACAACAAATGCATAAATTTGTGTTTTCACATTTAATTTCCTATTTATACACAACTTCGTAAAGATATACACACATATTTATTAAATGGTTTTGTTACATACAGTGCCAGTTTGAAAATTTACTGATGTTTGTTAAACAAAAAAAAAAAAAAAAAATGATTTAACACAATTTTTAATACACTATTTTTTTTTGAAGGTGATGGCATGTAAATCTGACAATCTCAGCCTTGCCATATGGTCACTTTCAGTTATAATGCACGTAGGTGTACTTCACACACACATTTTTCAACAAATAATTTTTTAATTCAAATGCAGTATTATTTTAAAACTTGCAAATTGATAACCAATTGCAAAGACGTATTATTACATGACACTTAATTTTTCTTGATTATATAACTATATGGAATACATAATTTCATAGGGACATAATTTTCTCACACATACATTTTTTTTCTTCTTACACAATTTTTTTTTACTTTTACATACTATTGTTTTACATTTTATTTTATTACCAATTTTCACTTCTATATGTTATACAATATTTATTTTCTAGTTTTTTTTTATTTTCAAAATATATGGGATGTACACAAACATAAAATAGGAATTTTATATTCTCTATTATAACTATATCATGGAATTGATTCATCTTTTCACAAAATACAATGTTTTCAATTATTTTTTTTCTATAAGTATCTACACATATTTACAATTTTATTTATTTTTTTTTTTTTTTAAATATTGCATGTAAAACTAGCTTATATGCTAGCCATGCATTTTGAAATATTTCTCAATTCATAAAATAACACACACACACACACAATATTTTGGTCAAACATATTAATTTTTTTTTTTTTTTGGAAATATGTGCATGTAAATCTAGCTTATGTGCTAGCCGTGCGTTTGGAAATATTTCTTCTATTTACAAGAATTACACACACACACATATTTTTTTTTATACACATATACTGGTGTTTATTAGTTTGTATATAATAAACCTTAACTTTTGAATTAAGGGAAGTATATATATACACAATTTTTTTTAATACAAATTCATACCTTTTAAACTTACGTAATTTGTGTACATGATGATTTCAAATATTGGAATTATATTATTGAATATAAAACATTAAGTTTTTTTTTTTCCTCTCATTGTGAGTTTCATTACACATACATGTTTTTTTAAATATATACAGAGTTATACACATGGTTATTTCAAATATTGGAATTATTTTATTGAATATAAAAACATTGAATTTTTATCACTTACTCATTCTAAATTTCATTACACATGCATGCCTTTCAAATATTTCAAATATTGAAATTTTTATTACATATAAGGCATTAACATTTTATTTTTCTCACTTGCTCATTATAATTTGCCTACACATACAATTTGTAAACAAATATGAATGGACACATGGGCCATATTGTGTTTTTCAAATTTTTCTCGCTATTGTGCATATGTATATAGATTTTTTTTTGTATTACAATACATTGTATATATTTTCTTATCACATAATTTTACTGATACATATATATAAGCAATATATATGTGTATAACACATGCTGTGTTATTTTTTTTTTTTTGATTGCTATAGCTTGCATTTAAAAATATATATATAAAGTTTTTTTTCTGATCAGAATATCTATGGCACTAGCTCATGGCTTTATAATTGCCAATTTTATAATTGAGCTGAAATTTAAAAGATCTTGTTTGAGCATTATGCATGTGATTGCATTTCTATATATAAAAAAATATATATTTTAAGTATTGCTCAATTGTTAAAAAAAAAAAAAAAAAAAAGGCCTGTCTACACACTGATGTAGAAATTTATTATTATGTCGACATTCATTTTTATTTTTCATTAATAAGTGCACTTTGAAAAAATATAAAAAAAATTAAGACAAAAAACCTAGGTACCTTACAAAAATTAATATAAGAATAAATGACAAAGGGCAAAGAAATTTCATTATGGTTCAATTTTATATGGTTAAGTTTGTGATGCTGGTTTGCATATATTGCGTGAAGTGTATATGTCCTTCACTAATATACCTTTATTTTCAGATTAATTACATGAAATGAAACAAAATAAAAGGATAGTGAATAAAATTTTTGGGACAAAATGACTGGAAGACTAAGTATAATTTTAATTTATTGTTTATCTACTAAGCAGATAATAAAATTTTACAATTATAATAATTCATATTTAAAGAAAAATATTTTATAACCTATTATAACACCCTTTGTATTCGATGCTAACTAAGAATACTCAGGTGTTGTTTTTTTTGTTTTTTTTCTTGTGAAATGATGGATTCTTATTTTCCAATGGCTGGCCACCAGAGGTGAATGGATATTTGTCATTTCATAAACATTATAAGTTTTGATTTTTTTAATGTAAATATTATTCTTAAATTTTGTTTTGACAAGATATAGATAGCTAAAATTTTCTATTGATCTAATAAAAAATCTTTCTTTTATTAAAAAAAAAAAAAAAAAAAAAAAAAAAAAAGAAGAATATAATTTAATGAAATAAAAAAGTATTGGTCACACAGTGCTAATATTATGGATATTTTTACTTTCCAATTATGTATTGCAGACAATTAAATTTTGATCAATCTTATATTATTAATATTAACTAATAATAATGGATTTTTTTAGGTTTTGTTAATCCAGGATAATATTTTATTTTTTTTAGATAATAATGATAATAATTTTACACACTTTAACTATTTTCATGTTGTATATTGGGAACACTCAGTCAATTTTTTTTTCTTTCATCAAGTTAGGAAATTTATTGCAGGAGTGTGATGTCACGGTCATACTCCTTGCAAATTTTTGCAATAGTCACACCTTTTCTTCTCTTACACGAACACATATTTTTCTCAGAATGCTTGTGTGGCATAGTCATGCACACATAAAAATCAAGCCTCTTTTGATTCACACATTTTGCTCAGTATGCTATATTTGGCAGTGGCCTCACAAACCACTTGCTATTTTGGCTGTTTGCTGGGTTCACATTTTTCTTCCCCTATCTTGGTGAAATGGCATGAGTGGTGGTCAATGTTAAGTACACTTTTTCTCAAATTTTTTTTAATTACATAAGATTCTATTGTAGACAATTTTTTTTTCCTTTTCAAGAAGAAAATCATTTTTAATTTTTCTATATCACAAATATTTTTTTAATACTTCAAATTATTTCAATAGGTATATTTAATATATTGTTTGACGAGAAAATAGAAATTGTTTGATTTAAACATGATTGACAATAAAAGATCATTTCATTGAAATGTATTCTATGAAACTAATTAATTTACTTTTCAGAAGAATTGTATTACAATATATCAGCTGTAACAAGATCAAGAAATTATTTGTCAAGACATTCATTTTAAAATTTTTGTGTGAAGAATATATGTACACGCATGTATTTCATGACAGTATCTTGCATATGATTGACAGTATTTGTATACTTTACACACATGATAATGGTTGTTTTGTATATTTTTGGATTATTGTTTTGTATTGTGGTGGAGAGAGCTAATTTTTCATGGCAACCGGGAGAGATATGTGAGGGAGTTCCTCACATATCCTTTTATTTTACCAAATTTATTTAATTATAATTAAAGATCTATTTATTCACAATTAAAAAGTATTAACTTTTATAATCCTTTGTATTTAGGTCAAGCTTATTTCAATTTTAGTAAATTATGTATTCAAAATTAAAATACTTATCATTTTCTAATTTTAAGAACAAATTCAGTGTTAAATACATTGATCTCTTTTTAGCTTAATGCAATATATATATGTAGGGATCTAAACACAATTTAATTTTATTATCCCTTAAAGTAATTATATTTTTATTTCCATTTCACTATGTTTCCCAATAAATCTAATTTATATTTATAGCTGTAAATGTACGTTGGAAACTTTCCGTTATATCTTTTTATTATTTTGTTTTATTTTATATACAGATAATCTATTTAACTGCAGCTATTAATGATCCATTATGTAGACATTATGTCGCAAGAATTTTCGCAATATTTCTTAATTACTTGCACCTGTCTTTTCCAACGGTATTCGTTGGCGACTGTATCTTATGCCAAAAAGGGTTGCCATAATTTCAACCGTCATTTATTTTTAAAATTTCTCATTTGGAATAACATTAACACAAAAGAAGATGTGTTGGCGCCCTTGGCTTCAAAATATAAAGATATTATCTCTATCTGGCAGTTAACAACTTGGCTGCGGAATTTGATTCCGGGACAGTTCGATAATAATCGCCGTCTCTTAAATACGTTGTACGTTAGCTCTCTCTCTCACCAATTATAACGACTTCCATTTAAATTTCGAACCTTTGTTATTGCCCAGAATTATATAATAATATTATTATTTGTTTTAAAATTTAACTTCAATAAACGTTCTATAGTTAAAATAATTTAGTATCTGTTATTTATTTAGTCGCAATGTACTTTCCTTCAAGCTCTGCAAAATATTCTAAAAAGGATGTTTTTCACGGGGTCTTTTCCCCTTCATACCCCCCCCCCCCATCCTTCATATATATACTAAGTGAAAGTGGTACCAATTTAATTGATTGAAATTTCTAAAAACGTATTATGAAAATAATTATTTAAATTCATTCTTTGGTGTTCATTGTTTTTGCGATTTCCGAATTCTAAAAATGACCTTTTTCCCTGTGCCCTTTTTTCCGTGTGCCCTTTTTACCAGTGCCTTTTTTTCCAAGTGCCCTGTTTTCCGGGATCTATTTTGCACAATTATTCTCTTTTCTGCCCCTTTCTTCTTCTACTTTCCTTTTTATATTTCAGACAGAAATATTCAATATGAGTTTGAGTTTGAATTGCTTTTTCACGCACAAGTTCGTGAATAAAACGAACTTCGCTCAACTCAAGTTCATAATTTTAAAAACGAGCGAAGTTCAACTCAAAACTCAAAATTTTTGAGCTACGCTCACGAACGCGTTCAAATGAACGCGTTCGTGCACAACACTGCTTATTTCCTTGTTATTCTCCAGGCTGCGCAATCTCTTTAAGATCTCTTCGATACTTCTCTTCATTTCATTTTCACCAGCAGGCGTATCGTTTAAAGAGACTGCTCTTATGGTATGGCGGTCTTTCCGGGAGGCTTGTTGGGCTGCCTCTATCCTAAGTGCATAGCCTAAAGCTGATTCTACGTCTCTGATGTTGGAGAGTCTCAGCGCTTTTTGAATTTCTGGATCCCGAACAGCATCGATAAAGTACTGAAGAGCTAAGTCGTTTCGAGTGTCAGCTTGACAGTCTGAGAATGCTAGGTGTGACAATCTCTGAATGTCCACTGCCAGCTCTTGCAAACTTTCGCCCGTTTTCTGGTAACGGGACTTTAGCTGTAGGCGACTATAGTCCTTAGAACACTTCTCTCCGAACCGTAGCTCCAGTGCTCTAGTCAAGGCCTCGAAGTCGTTTCTTTCTTCTTTAGTAACATTTCTCAGTATCTCGGCTGCATCTCCCCGTAATGCTGCTGCTAAGTGGACTGACTTGGCGGTAGAGTCCCAGCCGTTAGCTTCAGCTACGATGGAAAACTGCGTTTTATATACATGTCACGAGGAACTGCCGTCGTAGGTGGAAAGCTTAATAAATTCCTGATTCTGGATTCTTCTCTCATTCTTTTCAGTTTCCTGGGGCAGGGATTCTAACTTTTCTTCCACTTTTCTCTCCAGATCTTCTTCTATTCTCTTCAGTTTACCTTCTATCTCTGAAAACCTTCCTTTCAGCTCTTGATCAAAGTTTTCTTTAACTTTCTCCTCGAAACTCCGTTCTATTTTCGTAACACTCTCTTCAACCTTCATAACATTTTCTTCTATCTTCATAGCTTTCTCTTCAACCTTCATAACATTTTCTTCTATCTTCATAGCTTTCTCTTCAAAATTTCCTTCTATTTTCAAAACTTTCTCTTCTATTCCATCTATTCTGCTTCCCATATCCGATAGTTTACTTTCGATTGATTCTTTCACCGTTGAAAGCTCTCTCTTCATCTCATCTTGATTAGATTTAATTTCTTCCTGAACTTCACCCATAGTGTCTTTCATTTCCTTCATTTCTTCAGTCAAGCCGTCTTTCAATTCTCTCTGTCCGGCTTTCATTTCATTCATCTCGTGACTCAGGCTATCTTTCATCTCTCTTTGCGATGCTTCCATACTTTCTTTCATCTCTCTTTGCGATGCTTCCATACTTTCTTCCATCTCTCTTTGTCCTTCCTTCATTTCATTCATCTGGGTAGCTAAGCTTTCTAGAAGTTTCTTCATCTGTTCCTCCATAGCTCTAGTTATAACCATTCACAGACAATCCCACATCTGACACCAGAAATGTTGCGTACTTGGGGGTTCGTGAGTTGTCTGAGAATGAAAGGCCAAACGTACAAAAATTCAGTAATTTATTCACAGAAAATTCCAGAAAAATGCAGGTCTATAAACCAAGTATCAGCTTCAATTCAAACAGTAAACACAGCTTAAACAGCAGCTGTCAATAGCAAATCCACAGTACAAACTGTATAGCAATAACACTTGAAGCAAGTCTCTCTCAAAGAGGCTTAAGAGCAATGCAAGCACTAGCGAAGCTGGCTGAGATCTGAACTGAACTGACTGCCTTGGCGAGAGAGCGCTTCTTATATACTGTTCCATGGAATCCAGATTTTTCGAGAAAACTCTAGAAAGTGGTCAACCAATCAACTTACAGCTTCCATATTTGGTATATCCCATATAAGGATTTTCTCGCCAAGGTCGCCAAAAAAATCGCCAAGGTGGAAAAATGTCGCCAAATTTGGCGCCAAATCCATTACCTGCCTTATTGGGGCTTTTTAATGCGTTTTTAAGGGAAAATAAGGCTATTTCAACGCTAAAATGACTAGAAATGGACAAAATTAGCACTTTATCAACTTACTAAGCCTCTTTGAAAGAATTTATACGAAAATAAACACAATTATTTACAATTTTGTAACAATATTTTAGAATTTAGAGTAGTAAAGAAAAGCTATGCAGTTAACTGCTACGCCATGGGCAGATTTTTTTTTTTTTTCCCCAACAAATTGGCAGTAAAAAAATATATATAAAAAAAATTCAATTAAAAAGGAAAAATACCTTTAGAGCAACATACTTTGGCATCATGAACTATATTAGCCCTTTATCAATATGTATAATTTATAAAAGTGATAATGGCGTTTAATGAAATCATTTATTTTTTTTTACCGAAAAAAAAAATGAATTTGTATTTTTTTTTTTTTTTTTTTTTTTTTTTTTTTTTTGGCAACAATTAAATTATAGCTAAAATTTCAATGGCTAATATAATGCTAATATGAAGTTATTATTTTTTCATTTTAATTAATTAAAAGAAAACCAATCAAAAACTCGAAACTCTGGCGGAGGGAAAATCGGAGATCACCTTCACACATGTGATTGTGTCAAGATACGAGACAGTCAGATATTGACAATTGGACTTCTATCGGAAAAATGCTAGTTTCTTCATTCTGACTCCATGTTACAGAATCCGTAATGATCGCCACGGCTTCATTTCTTCTGAATTCTATTCCTCCAACGCAAGACACAACTGCAGTGAATTTGATTCACGAATGGTTCTTCAACAGAGTTTCCCAGAAAGCGCATTGCGTCAGTATGCAAATACAAACACTTGGAAGGAGTATAAATACTTCAGCCAGACTGTGAAGAGTCGCTTGCTTGCTTCCTTCTTTGGTTTTTTTTCCTAGCCTGTAGAAGAAGAGCATTCTGAGGCTGATATTTTTTTCCAGTTTTTTTTAGAAGGAATTAAAAGCACTAAGCTGGTGCAAAAGCTGAATGTGTTTTGTAAAAATGCCATAATGGCTTTTTCTTTTTCTGTTTTTATTTAAACAAAATTTTCATTTTAGTTTTAATAAACTAAATTTTATTTTAATTTTGATTCTGTTTTATTTCCCTTACCATATGTGTGTAAGTTATCTTATTTATAGATACAACTTAATTTAAATTTCTGAAAGGATTTAAAGTTCATGGATAAGGATAAGTTATTAAAATTCTGATTTAAATATTTCTTTTTCAAAGCTCTCTTAGATTTAAGTTAAGCATAACTAAAAACAGTAACCACGCACCATTGTTACTGGATCTCTGCTAATGAATATATTTTATCGGATTATAAGTTTAATGTCAACCCATAATCCAACAGATTGTCCGAGCTACCGTCTTCGCGCTACGCTGTCCACACACAGCCATACACACAAACATTGCCATTTATAAAGATATATATATATATATATATACATATATATATAAACCTTTGAACGGAGGGTGGTTTTGGGTTCTAGAGGTCATGATCGGTGAAGATATGAAGAAATTTTCAGAAATTGTGTCGTGAGAACCATTGCAATTGGTAGATTTCCTATAAGGTATCTACCTAAAAATTAAAATTTGATTCATTTTGGAAATTATATAAAATAATTTTTTTTAATACCTTCAAAGAAAATTATTATTATTATTCTATGATTTCGGTTTGTTTATCTATCTGTCCGTCTGTCCGCGTTCTAACTCCCATAAATGTTCATGGAAGTTCTTAAAACTAACATATGTTTTCCCGTTTAGTATAGAATATTCCCAATTGAAAATGGGGTAAATACCATCGCTGGTTTTTCTACAGGTACACACAAAGTATTTAAAGGGATTTTCCATTTAAAAAAAAAAAAAAAAAAAAAAAAAAAAAGTGCTCAAAAATGTGAAAAATTTACATACACATTTCAAAAACAGTATTATTATTATTATTATTATTTTTTTTTTTTTTTCAATAAGCAAAATATGCATCTCTCATTTGTGAAATATCGCATATTTTGAAATTAATATATGTTTACTTTATATTTATTATATAGATGCTGAATTAAAAGAAGTTATTTAATAGAATTTCAACAGTTTTATACAGATGGAGTTTAAACGCAAAAAGCATTCCCTAAAATCTCCATAAAGATATTTCATGGCAGTTTCATTCTGGTTTGCGGGAAAATACAACAATGAGAAACTGTGTTATGGATATTGAGAATCATGATGGTCGATACCAATTTTTGAGCATTTTAGTATACTAAATAATATGTATATAAATTTTTTAAATTTGGGTATATTTGCTTCAAAGTTATTTTCAATTAATAAAAACCTGTAATGATATTCGGAAAACGATAATTTTTACTAACGCAAATTTTAAATATCTTTAAATATAATTTTTAAGCGAAAAAAAAAAAAAAAAATTAATATAATCACTTGTTTTATGAAACATAAATTTTAAAATGCAGTGATTTAATGTAATTATTAAATAATTTGCTTTTCGCTTTATTTAATCGTGGGAAAATAATAGGCTATATTGCTATTAAAAAATACTGGTAATAAATCTGATTAAAAAAATTCAAAATTTTGGCGACATTGACTAAGGTTTGTATTAAATAAAATTATGCACGCTATAGAATGAATCTGTTTTTTACCATGTTTTTTATTAATTCGATTCCTATTTGTTTGTTTGTTTGTGTGTCCAGTACAAATATTGAAATCGATTTTTAACTAACTTCCCGACTAGCTAGACATTTGAAACTTTCTGAATAGTTCAGAACATGGTGACAATGCATTTCTTTAATACTTTTAGCGAATTGTTTCGGGTACCTGTTGCTTTCGGTAGCGTTTATATGATTCGATGATTCAACAGAAAATTTATTTAACTAACTTCCCGACCAGCAAGACATTTGAAAATTTTGAGAATAGCTTATGACATGGTGACAATGCGTATTTTAAATACTTTTAGCCAACTGTTTCGGGACCCTGCTGCCTTGAGAAGAGTTTATATGGTTCAGCAGAAAATTTATTTAACTAACTTGCAGAACAGCTAGACATTTGAAAAGTTTTAGAATAGTTCAATGTACGATAAAAATGCACATTTTAATATTTTAGCCAATTGATTCGGGTTCCCGCTGACTTCGGTAGCGTTTATATGGTTCAACAATCATATAAATGTCCGACTAGCTAGACGTTTGAAACTTTTAGAATAAATCAGTACACGATGACAATGCATTTTTAAAATACTTTTAGCCGATTGTTCCGAGTCCCCGCTATCTCTGGTAGCGTTCCTATGATTCAACAATCATATAACTTCCCGACTTGCTAGACATTCGAAACTTTGATAATAGCCTAGAACACGGTGATAAGGCAATATCTTATACTTTTATGACAATTGATTCAGTTCCCCACTGCCTTCGGTAGCGTTAATATTATTCCTCTATCAAATAACTTCCCGACTAGCTATACATTTAAAACATTCAGAATGGCTTAGAACACGGTGCCAACGCTTACAACGCATTTTTTAAATACTTTTAGTCAATCATTTCGGGTCCCGGCTGCCTTCGGTAGCGTTTATATGATTCAACAAAAATTTTAAAAATATGTTATATAAAAATAACTTTTTATTTTGTAATTATTTAAAAAAAAAAAAATGCTTTCGTCTAAGCATATTAAAATTTAGAAAACGCTGATTTGGATGAACTTCAGTTTACAACCTATTACTTTCACATATGTGTACATACTTTTATATAAATGCAATATCTTCTTTGCAAATATTTTTCATAACAAATTAGATAGTTTTCTTACTGATTTCCAATTTATCTCATTCACAAACTCAATTTTGTATATGCTTTGCTATTTTTGTCTCTAAGATAGATGAAAGTTTGTACACAATCGACCAGTTTCGAAATCGCTTATCAGAAATAATTCAGTATTTTACGTCCATTGAAAATCCCGTTTTCAAAATCATTCTATTTCTAAAAATTGCAACTGTTATTAACAAAATATTTAGATTTTATTTTTGTTTATTTATTGTTTATTTATTTACTTATTATTATTATTTTATTTTAAATAATGTGTTTCTAAAGCCTTCATAGAGTTTCAGAAATATCACAATTTGAAAGTGCAGAAAAATTATTGAAAAGAAAACAATCGATATAAACCTATATGTATATATATTTCTTAATTACCTATTGACAAATTATTTTTTAAATATTCTTAAAATGTGTTTGTAAATAATTAGTAAACTTTCAAATGTTATAGAAAATATTCCAGCATTTTTACTTCTGTTTCAAATTGTTGAAAAAGCATTTTTTTTTTTTTTCCGACAGTCATTTATTTCTTAAAATCCCTCAACTACCAAGAAATAAAATACTCAACTAAATAATGCTGTTTATAAGGAATTATGGAAATTTGTGAAATATTAAGCTCCGAATTTCCTCAAATGCGGTTAAGGGGAAAACAATTAATGTAAAAGTTTGTAGATATTTTTAGTTACCTAACACGAACGATTATTTAACACATATTTCACCATCATCATAAAAATAGGACACCATGCATAAGGGATATTTTTATAAATTCTTTTGAATGTTTTAATTCACATTAAAGACGAATTAAATGTTCAATAAATACATATGTGTCTTTATCGTAAATAACGATTTTTGAAGACTTATTCATTATATGTTCAACATATTACTACTTATAAAAATTTTTTGTAAAAAAAAAAAAAAAAAAAAAATAGAACCGACTCCAAAAAGCAACAACTAATCAAACAACTAAAAACAAAAATAAATAAATAAAAATGATACGAAATTAAACTGTAAATTGCGCCTAAAATAATAAAATAATTTCCTTCACCAAACAACCTATAGCACTACAATTAATCATAAATTTTGAAGTTGGCGCGAAATTAAATAAAATTTAATTAGTTTTTAAAAGTTTGTTTTTAGATCGGTAGCAACAAATGCTGTTGTCTCGAATGATCCATTTCCACGTTTCCTTTTTTATTTTATCACTGTATACAATTGGTCCTTTAGTAGCATCTACATAGAACAGTGAACATTCTTCACAATGCGGTATTTATGTTTCTACGAAGTTACAGTTTCTTTTGCAAATTAGGTATAACTTTGATAACTATCATGTACGATGTGTATTTTGAATAGGATTTGATTTTTGTATTGAATAAAGGTATCAGTTTTTATTTAATTTTGCGCCGACTTCAAAAGTTATGATTAATTGTAGTGTTATAGGTTGTTTGGCGAAGGACATTATTTTATACTTTTAGGCGCAATTTACAGTTTCATTTCGTACAATTTTTATTTTTATTTTTACTTATTTATTTTTTTAGTTGTTTGAATAGTAGTTGCTTTTTGGAGTCGGTTCTATTTTTTTTTTTACAAAAAGATTTTATTTTTCTCTTTTCAACGAAAACTTTGTAATATAGCAGAACATTAGAAGACGTTCGACGGCAGTTTCACAAATCACAACTTCCAAGAGAAGTGACATAACTCAAAAAAATAGTTTATGTCACTGAAAAATACATGAAATGCACCCAATGTGAACAAAAATGTTACATCTCCATCTACAAAGTTATCCACTCGAGAGAGAGTTATGCCAGTTTTATTCTAGTCAAGTCATTTTTAAGTTGATTTTTCTCAAATGGTGCATGTTTAAGTTGTGTCACTTTTCTTGCTTTTATCGGATACGAGCAAAAAACTATCTATTGAATGAACATACGTTAAATTAAAATGTCTTTAGAAATGTAAAGAACGGATACGCTGTATTCGTAACCAAAAATTCTGTTAGGCATATACATTGAACTTTACAGTGAATACGTGTCACCCGCTGCGCTGGAAATTGCGAAGCGTATAATTTAAACAAAGAGCAAAATATGCATTGAAGCTGATGGACAGAAATTTCAACATCGATACTTAGATACTGCTTTTACCAGTGTAGCTGAATGCGTTCAGCAGTTAGAGTGAGAACAGACTTTTGTGAGTATCCAGTAATTTGTTTATATCTTAATGAAATCATAATGAAACCTATTTCAGGCCAAGATCATTACGACAACAAAAAAAGTATTAAAATTAAATCATCCCTTTCAAAGTTATAAGCTAACAAATTTCAACGACAACAACAATGAGAAACATGGTTTGTATTGATAACCTCTTCCTTTGTGAAGTCGGTTTAAAACGTCTATGCGTTAATCGATGTGACCGCTTACAATAACCATGCTTTAAATTTTACATAGCATAAATGTCACCCGCTACGCTACAACCAATGCAATGTCGTTCAAGTGTGCAGAAAATAGGAATTGTGAACAAATAAATGCACGTTTTAAGCGTTCTGTTTTTAGCAATAATATCTAAACAATCCTTTGTACTAAATCGATGACGCTCTGCAATTTTATAATTCACTTTTTCCCCTGTCTTGAACCGTTTCTGAGATAGGAATGCTAACTCCACCATTTTTCACCAGGTGGCGCTGTAGGCGGATGAATCGCGTTGCACATATCCACTTTACTATACCTGCATACCAATTTTATGACTATAGCTTCAGCTGTTCAGCAGTTAAAAGAGTTGGGACTGACTTTTTTTAGCACCCTTATTTCCTTTTGATCATAAAAGAAATGACAATGCGATCTATTTCAGACCAAGACCTTTACAATAAAACAAAAAGTATCAAAATTGGATCATCCCTTCAGAAATTATGAGCTAACAAACAAAAAGAAAAACAAAAAAGCACACGCTTTGTATTGAGAAACTCCTCCTTTTTGAAGTCGGTTAATTAGAGCATCTCTTACGAAGTTATAAGCTTACAAACACCAGCAAAAACACATAGCTCGACTTAAGAACACACTCCTTTCTGAAGCTGGTTGGATAAGACTTTGCGCTAATCGATGTGACCGCTTACAGTAACAGTACTTTGAACCACAGAGTATACGTGTCATCCGCTACGCTGCAAAGTCTGGAACGTAGTTCAAGTGTGCACAGTGTAGGAAATTGCGAACAAACAACTGCACGTTTTAAGCGTTCTATTTTTAGCAATAATGTCTAAAAACTGACTTTTCGTAGTAAATCGATGATGCTCTATATCTTCGTAATTAACTTTTCTCCCATCTTGAACCATTTTTGAGATAGGAGCGCTAATTCCACTGTTTTTCACCAGATAGCGCTTTATTTTCTTTAGACTGTAAAGATATTACAATGGGACCTACTTCAAACCAAGATCTTTACAACAAAACAAAAAGTATCAAGTAACCGTTTTTTGAACTAAATAGCGTATGTCTCACCAGCTACGCTACAACGTGTGCAATATTGCTCAAGTGTGCATAGTGTAAGAAATTGCGAAAAAACAAATGCACGTTTTTAGCATTGTATTTTTAGCATCAACGTCTAAACTATCTTTTCGTACTAAATCGATGATGCTCTGCAATTTTATAATTCACTTTTTCCCCTGGTCTTGGACCGTTTCCGAGATAGGAACACTAGCATGAATGTCTAAACAATCTTTTTGAACTGAGTCGATGATACTCTTTAACTTTGTAATTCACTTTTTTCTCTAGAACCGTTTTCGAGATAGGAACACTAACTCCTCTATTTTCCACAAGGAGGCGCTGCAAGCGGTTTAACCTTGTACTGCATGGCCACTTTGCTATACTAGCATACCATTTTTATCACTATAGCTGCAGCCGTTTAACAGTTAAAAGAGTTGAGACTGATTTTTTTGGGCACCCTGTATTTTCTTTAGATCATAAAGATATTACAATTTGACCTATTTTACAAAGACATTTCAACAAAAGAAAAAGTATCAAAATCGGAATATCTAAAAAAAAAAAAAAAAAAAAAAAAAAAAAAAAACATATGGTTTAATATCAGAACTTTCCTTCTTTTTTGAAGTCGGTTAATAAAAAAGGTTTTAAGTTCAAGAATAACGGACATATAAATTTATTGAGGTAATATTCTACACTTTTGTACTGGTAACACAATTATATAAATATACATATATAGGGAGAGATGGTCTGTTTTCCTTATATTCCCGACAGTCCTAAATCACAGTCGGCTAATGAAAGATTAATATGTTTTTTGACTTTGTGTGTATACATAGGCTTAAAGAAACATATATTTAAGATTTTATAAAGAAAAAAAAATATTTTTTCAATGTTTGGTACGATATGCGTTAAATATTCAAATATACAAACAATGAATGAAATTCCAATTAATTAACTAAATATTTCAATACTTTACGCCTGATTTGGTTATTAAGACAATTTCTGAAGTAATTACATTTCTAGTGAATTACAATATTATCCACCAAAAAAAAAAAAAAAAAAAAAAAAAATATATATATATATATATATATTGTCTAAAAATAAGGATATATGCATGTTTCAGAAAAAGAAAAAAAAAGCGAAATTACAAAAAAAATTCACGCTTTGAAAATCCTGAAAAAATGTTTAAAAATTATCAATATATATATATATATATATATATGCATGTAATTATTGCGTTTGAACAATTAAAAAAACTATTCTGGAAAATTATAATATACTATGTAATTCTTTAAGCGATTTTATTCACAATGCAGGTCTTATTATACGACGACACTGCGCAGACTTCTCTGCTTCGTCTTAAAATAATGTCCCATAAAAACATTTAAGTTGGTAGTCGAAAATCGGCGTATTTATTCTACTAATCAACATTAACCCTTAAACCACCTTACCGTTCCAAAAAATAAGTATTATCTGTCTCGTATGGCTCGCGTAATATAAAATTTCCAAATTCAGCAATAGAATCAATAATAATAATTTCAGAGTATAATACTTATGAAATAATTTCACAGTTTTTTTTTTTAAACAATATTATAAAAACAACAAATGAATTTAAAAAAAAATACTCACTAAGTATTTCTTTTTAGAAATTTTTTATCGCTAATATAATATATTAGAATATTTTATTTTATTTAAAATATTATATACGAATTTTTTTTTCAGAGATAAATAGATTTCCGATTTAAATTTCATTATACCAGCAGTCATATATTAAACGTTAAATTTCAGATAAGTTCAGTATATCACGTCAGTCATATCACATCATATATAAATCCCGATTTCGTATATCATATCATATCATATCAGTTAAAACTCGTATACTTCTTTAAACGTTTTAGTTGGCATGTAAAAAAAAGATCTGAACTGTTCGTAAATGAAACGCATTTTCCGTAAATTTTCATAAACCAATTGAGATTTGTTAGAAATACATATAAATACATAGATATGTCTTGTACATACATATTAAACTGAAGCAAAAGAATATTGCATGCCAATGTTTATCATGGGTTTATTTTAAATCATTGTTCATGCAAATTTATCATCTTTTACTATGAATTCTATAAATAAAGAGCTGAAGTTTTGGAACACAATATCTTCTAGATTTTTCCTGTCTGTCAAATTTATCGCTTTCTTTTATAAGGGTAAGAAAACACCCTGATTTTAAATCACTTCCCACTAACAGATTTATTGAAAGGCTAATTAATATTGAAACAAAATTGTTTTAGAAGTAAGTGTTCAGAAATCAACTTTAAGTTAGTAAATATTTGCGTGTCAAACAATTACATTGTTATTCATATCCGTGAAAATATTTCTCTGATTTTTGCATGATAAAGCACATAAATTTCTACAGAATCAGGTTAAGAAAGGTTAAATATATTTATAGGGCAGACAGGTAGGGCAAGATGGAATTTTAAATAAATGTAAAGTGTATAATAATATATTATTTTAGATACAATATGAAAAATGTCAGTTGAAGAGTTCATATGCAATCATTTAAATTTTCGGTTTGTTCTAAAATTGTTTCTACATTCATGAAATTTCTTCTGTATGTTTATAATAATGAATACACTTACCTTTATAAGTATACAATTAATAATTTTTATAGATGATAAAAAAAAGACAGTATACAGTAAACAAAATCGTTAAATTTACTTTTATATATCAGATATGCTCTTCTTTTTTAGGTAGATTCCTTATAGGAAATCTACCTATTGCAATGGTCCTCATGACACGACTTCTGGACAATTTCTTCATATCTTCATCGATCATGACCCCAAGAACCCAAAACCACCCTCGGTTCCAAAGTTTATATATATATATATATGTATGTATAACGCTTCTTCCAGTGTTAAGTTGTGAACACGATAACTGGAGTAAATTTTATTTAAATTTAACCAGTTTGGAATATAATTACAAGACAGTAAAAATCTCGGTCGAGTTCGTAGATGGGGTATCTAGCTCAAAAGAGGTGGAAAGAGTGGGAGGTGGAAAATTTCATTTTCCCAGAATTTCTTAAATATTGAAAATAGGAAAAAAACTTTAAATCAGGCAAACTACCGTCTTACCCTAAAGAACAATTTTTGTATTTAAATGTTTTCGATAGCTTCAATTACTTAAAAGTTACAAGTTAAAAAGTGATTTTTCGTCAATTGTGATGAATCTGGCATTTTCTATAGCTTCCATTTCTTAAATTTATAATCTGATACTTATTCACATGCAAACTATAATAAAAAATTTCACGGAAAATATAGGAACCATGCTAAACGCTTTAATTAATCACAACGAGATAAATAAAGTAGAGTGATAAGTGGTAACTCTGACATTGCCCAACATGAGTTATGTGTCATGAACCCTCTATACGTTGGTTTCCTTGGTACCAGCTTATTTTCAATAAATTTCTATGGAAACGGTTTGGAGATTGTTGTTGGCAAAAGTCATAACCGCCAATATTTTTGTATACTTATGTAGTTTAATATTCTTTTGTTCTAAATCATTTTGATTTTTATTTTACTTCCTTTTTATTTTGTGTAGTCGAAATTTAACTAACAAACTGCTTAAAAATAGTTTAAAAAATATTATTTGTTTTTAAATTTAGATTCTTAAAAGTTTAACTTTTCTTTTATAAACAATTTTAAACTTTGTTGGGAAACGATGAAAAAAAAAAAAATATTTTATTATTTTTTGAAATAAGAAATGCGTGAAAAATTATTTTAAAAACGATATGTTTCGGTCATAGGACTGTCATGTTACCTAATAGTAATGATAATTTGTTGCATTAAAATTTTAAACGCCAAAATAGCGATAAAAGGCCAAGCATAGCAATCTATTCCTTCATGTCACGTGATTCTTCTTGAACCACGGAATCCTTCTTCCATTGAATCAGCACTCTAATTTGTTTATCTCGTTGATTAATTATTTAAAAATATAAAATTAAATTAATACGTTAGTCTTAATACAAATGTCATTTGTGGTGACTAGTTTAGAATGCCGGTGTATGCAAGAACTTAAAATTGACGATTGAAATTGTAAGTAATACGTTACATCTTCGTCTGCTTTTTATGCTGTGAAAACAAGATATTTGTCTGTAAAGAGGTATGGCGTTTTCGCGCGGGAAGAAAGAATAATTATGCCAAAGCTGCCATTCTCTATCGCCAAATTCGTCAAATTTTGCCGTCAGATAATAAATTTCGTCCCCAAGTCAAAGTTTTCGTCGTCAACTATCAAACTTTGCCGCCAAATCACAAACTCCATTGCTAAGTTGCAAGTTTCGCCAACAAAATCTCGCCAAATCATACAATTTACTAAATTTGTAACAATTAACATTGAAATTTAGTGGTGCCCAAATGATCGAATTTTAATTAATGTTCATGTTGATGTTCCAACTTATATGAACCAACACTTTACTCATCTGACATTTTTACTCATCTGACAATAAGAATCACAAAAACCCAATACTGAACTTTCAATAATTCAATAAAAATTGCAATGAAATAACTGTCCAAAATCTGCTACAATTAACTGAATTCGACCATAGGAACGCCAGTCTCACCAGTGCTTGACCACAAGTGCATTTTCACGTTTCTATTATTACTTTCTTCTATATTCAATAGAAGAAAGTACTGGATTCGTAAAAATTTTCGACCTCGGGTTTTTGATGGATTTACACGTTTTGAGAGCTGTAGAACATGATTTCACCATTTTTAGAAATTGTCTCTTCGTCTGTGTGTGTGTGTGTGTGTGTGTGTGTGACAAAATATTGTGGCAACTGTATCTCAGGAACTTCTGCACAGAAGTTCATACAAATTGGTATGTAGTTGCACCTTTACATAAATTAGTAACTATCAACTTTTGGTAAAAATTGTCTTACAAGTTGCGTTGCCATCCCGCTTTTTCTAAATTTTTAACATGGTGATATAGGACAAAATTTTGTATAAATGTTCATAAAGAGAATTATTTTTTAGTAATCATTATGAAATTTACAAGAATTATTTATAATAGAGATAGTTAACTGGAATTTTTTTTTTTTGTATGTGTACGAGACTCGACACCCCCTAAGGGGGGGGGGGTAAGTCTCCTCTCGAGCGGAGTAAATTTTCAAGATGGATATATTTCAAAAGTTCTCGTCAATACCTTTAATACGAATGGTTGAACTATAAATCTGTGATAGTTTAAAACAAAGTTATCGATTTTTTTTTTTTTTTTTTTTTTTTTACTTTTAACGAAAAAAAAAAAAAAATTAAAAATAAATAAATCGTATTTTTTTTTTTTAAACGAAATTTAACCAAACTTGGTATTTACTTGGACCCTGACATAAAGTGGTGCTGATTAGATATGAGGATCAATCACTCAGCTGGAGGCGCTGTGATCGTATTTTTTTTAAATTTTTAACATGGCAGTATAGGACAACATTTAGTATAAATGTATATAATGAGAATTATTCTTAACCTGTGATTGTAAAATTAATATGAATTATTGATAATAGTAGTAGTTAATTTGAAAAAAAAGTGCATGTGGGGGCATCGCTCCCCCCCCACCCCCCACTAAAAAATTGGAAAAAAAATATAGTACCTTTTTTTTAAATATTGTTACGGAGTGACTTTGTATAGGAAAATATAAAAGAGTATTGTGGTGGCCACAACATACTAGTCTTTTAATTGCAAAATTAAATAAAATATAGTCTTTTTAATTAAAAAAAAAAATGAAGAATAAAATGAAGAAAGAAAGAAAAATCTCAGGACGAAATGTTTGCTTGTATAGATTTTAAGCCAATCTGAAATGTATATCTGAAATTATTTAAAAAAAAAAAAAAGGATTCATATTTATACCTAAATTGGGCATTTTACATCTTGGTAATTTATTAACAAATTAATTACAGATTACTTAAGTGATATTTATCTTCCATGGATATTCTGACTCTTTTTATTTATTTATTTATTTATATGAAAATATATGTATTCATACATGTTTCTTAATTACCTTTGTAAACTCTAGTTCTTTCCTTACGCAATGATGATCAAACACATAATTGTTTTATACAGCTGTTTTAATTATTACAACACATTACACGGAACAATTTTTTAAAAGTGAATATTATATTTTCAATACAATGTAACAAGTAGAGATATATCGTCATATAAGTTATTAGCATTCAGTTCATTTTTCGTAATTTTATATTGCTTCATAGAATTGATTAACAACAAATAATTTCTTTCGTGTTAAGCGAAGTGAAAATTACAGCGGGAAATTTATATGAAGTATTCCGAAATAATTAAATTACTACCTTCACTTAGTTAGGTTTAATGCGATTTCTGCTCTAAGAAACAAATCTTTATAAAGTATTTATTTCTAATTGAAATTGCTTATCTTCAGAATGTAAAGGACAAAAAAATAATTCCGGAAAGGTAAATTAAGTACTTTCTTTTTGCTAACATTTTCTGATTTATTATGTGATGCAAATCAATTAAGATTTCCAAAACAATGTACAAGTATTAAACTCAACATTTATATCTATCTTAGCATTGATATTTTGTAAAGGAGTTTTGGTTTGAAGAGGAGAAATCAAACATAATTATTAAAAAAAAAAAAAAAAAAAATATATATATATATATGTGTGTGTAATTAAAAAGTAATTAATATATGAAAATTAATTTTATTAATTTCCAAATTATATTTCATTAAGTAAATATTTACATTTACATTTTTCGCTTGAAAAAGATAAGTAAATAAATTTTGTATACTGATTATTTTTAATGAATCATATTATGCTGATTTATAACAGTTACAGAAAAAAAAGGTGTATATATATATATATATACTACTGGCCATTAAAATTGCTACACCAAGAAGGAATGATAATTACGAAATGAAATTTCTTGGACACATACATTATAGCAGGAAGAACAATTGATTAAATTTTTAGGAAATTTCGAGTTATATGTACTGAGAAAACAGTACATAAAGCAGCGACTTCTGTGAGCAATAATAGCACTTATTTGCCTAGGCATTGAATTTAACAGCGATTGGATGACATGCACGGATAGAGTGCTTCACGATGTTTTAACACGATGCCACAATTCATCGATCGAAGTTACTGGTGAGTGGTGGGGCGCCAGACGCTTTTCAACGATAAAATAGTCATTTTCATTGGTGCGAGATCCGGAGAACGCGCTTACCAGAGCAACAGTCGATAACATTCTGTATCAAAGAAGGTATGAACAATACAAATAATTTGCGGTCGTGCATTATCTTGCTTAACTGTTGCGCTTCGGAGGCCTTGAATACAGGGCAGAGCGATGGGCCTTAACTCGTCAGAAATGTAATGGCTGGTGTTTAGAGTGGCCAGAATAAAAACCAGAAGTGATCGGGACGTGTAACAAATGGTACCACATACCATCAATCCAGGTGGTGACCCAGTATGCGGCTACCAAAATTCTGATTACCCTCAAAACTGCATCATTGATATGGGCGTCATTAATGTGTGATCAACGATGAACCTGGACGCTGGAATGGCGGTAAGTCACCTTTCAGGCAAATCACAATCCTGTTTACAGCATCAAGCTTGCCTTATCCGTATTTAACGGCATTATGAATAATGCACATTGCCAGCTAGAATTCAACATCATTATACTGTCCATCATTCCCAATGATGTTATGGGTTCCCATTGGATACACGTCTCGATTACTTCTTGTTCGTATTCCTGGCACTCTGAACAGCGGCCATTAAATTTCTGATGGGTTAAGGCCCGCCCCTTTGCCCTGTATTCGAGGCCCCCGTAGCGCAAAAATTAAGCAATATAATGCACGACCGCAAATTGTTTGTATTGTTTGGACCATCTTTGCTACAGAATGTTATCGACTGTTGCTTTGGCAAGCGCGTTCTCCTGATCTCGCACCAATGAAAATGACTGTTTTATCGTTGAAAAGCGACTGGCCCCCACCACTCACCAGTAACTTCGATCAATTATTTGTGGCATCGTGTTAAAACATCATGAAGTGCTCTATCCGTACATGTCATCCAATCGCTTTTCGATTCAAAGCCTAGGCAAATAAGTGCTATTATTGCTCACAGAGGTCGCTGCTTTATGTACTGTTTTCTCAGTACATATAACTCGAAATTTCCTGAAATTTTAATCATTTGTTCTTCCTGCTATACTGTATGTGTCCAACAAATTTCATTCAGTAATTACCATTCCTTCTTGGTGTAGCAATTTTAATGACCAGTAGTGTATATATGCCATACAGTTTATTGACATAGACATGTTCAAGAATATGTCTGTGTAAACATAGAGGATAAAGAGAAACAAAATTAAGTAAATAACTGAGTTTTTTTAGTAAACATAATTGCAGTTTTTAATATTCCCTTTCCCTTATCTTCTTCTATAGTTTATTAGAAAATTGAAAAAAATGCAAGCCTCCTTTGGCGAAGGAAAATTTTTTCTTGATTCTAGCTGTATTATGGGAAAATTTAATAATAATATTATTATTGATCAATAGTTATACGGCATAATTACAACAAAATTTAAATTTCGATTAAATGCTTTAAACTTTAATCAAATTTAAATGTCAATAAATTTCATAAATTTTACTTGTTTACAATTCCAATATTGAGATAGAAATTAAATGTTAACTACATGTATATTTAATCGCATGATTACATGATTAAAAGAAATGCAATTATATCTTATTAAATAAAATGTTTCGGACATACGATTTAATCTGAAGTAACAGAATAGCGGTATACATGAAAATAAATTTCGGTGAGTTTTCCGAACTTAAATGTTGAATTTCGAAAAAATTTATTAGAAGCTCTGTTGCAAATTTTAGAAGGTCTGCGTTTATTAGGGGCAGAACTAGGCGGTAATGCAGAAATACTTGGGGCCTTCCTTAGGAGAAAATGAAATGGAATAATTAAAAACATCATCATAGCATACATTGACACTGTTTCTTTGATGATCCGACTGAATTTATAGTCATTGAACACAATAGATTTTGATATGCTTTGATGATTATGTTATTTAATGTTTCAGTAGTAGAAAGTACTTATTTGTACTATTACGATCAATTTTTAACTTAAAAAAAAATAATAATAACAAAAATAAAAATCTGCAAACAATTTCAAATTAAATATGCTATTTCTTGTTCATTGCACTTGTGCTTCTATTTATTTTTTACATAATGACGCGTCGTAACCAAAACATGGAGTAGCAATATTATGGAGAAGCGATGATAATCCAATTGAACAACAGGCTGCCAGATAATTTGCATAAATGTCAAAGCGCAGCTGCAGTATGCTTTGGTGAAAAGTAAAAGAAAAAATACATTCGATAATAAATCACATGTCCTTGCCTCAGTAAAAACTTAGTTCTGCAATTAAAAATGAGGTGGTTGTGTCGTCGTCTGCACTCTTCTCACATAATAATAGTTTAATTGTGATTAACAAAACATTAAAAAAAGATATTTTTATTTAAATATATTTGATTTATTGGATACACATTTTTTTTAATCTATGAATTCTGACGGTTTTTACCATTTGTTGGTTGAGTGGGTATTACATCGCAGTGGTGCTACGCAGCAGGGGATTGGCGAAGGTCTGGGACTCACCTCTGAAGGTGTTCAAGACACATGCCCTCTCAATTTTGATACTCCATGTAGGTTAAGTTTTTCCTAAGTGAAACGGGATAGAGTTACGCGGTTTCTGTATCTGATAAGTACAGTCGGTAACAAAAGTGTCCGAACACAAGCAAAAATTCCTATGTAAAAAAAGTACACTTCATACGGTTTTGTTAAATAAATCCTTGTCGAATCCTGTTCTTAGTCAGTGTAAGAATATGATTCGATAAGGATTTAATTAAGAAAACCATATGAAGTATACCCTTTTTACATAGGAATTTTTGCTAGTGTTCGGACACTTTTGTTACCGACGGTATTGTTCACATCCTTCCCTTTTGAAATTTGTAACGAAACAGTCATGTAACAATTAGCATTCATAAAGTTTCATCGCTTATAAATGTAATCAGCTTTAATTATGACTCATTATTTCAAACTAAATAATTTGTTTTCTTCTTCTTCAAATATAATTTTTAATGTAGTTCTTGCTTTGTTTTGTAGTCCCCTTACAACATCTTTCAAAGTGTATCACATCAAAGCCAGAAAATTACATAGTAATTAAAAATATATTCTTGAATCATATGCTACGCTATAACAATTTAAACGGCTATAAATATAAATATGTTCCAATAATAAGTAAATTAAGAATAATATCATTATTTATAATAATTCATGAACTGCATTTTAGACTCTTCAGTAGAAAAAAAAATCAAAATATGTCGAAGAGCCAAAGATATATTTTCAAATACAAGCCTTGGTAGGTCAGCAATCAAAATATATAATGACAATGCGAAATAATTGTGATGACACTGGTGTAAAAAATATAATAGTGGACGATAAATTATATTCTGAAAACAAAAATCTAACAAATTTGCATAAAATTTTGAAAAAAAAAAATCGATTAGGCAAGTCAGTCTTACCGGTTATCCTGAATTTACGCTTTCATAAAATAGGTTATTGAATCTATAAACTTCTCACAAGTTTTGTCTTAGTTTAAATAGCTTTACTTTACCTCATAACATGATGAAAATCATTTGTGAGTTATGAAGATGTGCGTCAGAATAATTTTATCACCAAGATTTTGCTTAAAAACGTTTTAATCGGATGTTAAATTTTAACTTCAAGGCTATTGAGAGGCAGTGTTTCTCTTTGATCAGATAATTTCCATTATAACAATAGAATTGTTATATTACAAAACTGACAAGAACAATTTTCATCTTAGAAAATATAGTCATTTGAATCACTATGCTCTCAAATGAGACAAGGTTACATAGAGCATCCCAAATTTATTTTAAACATCAAGATTAGCGTTTTGTGATAGTGACGAATTTCTGTAAGGAATTCAGAAAATCCTTCATCTGATCGTCTGAGGGTCAGTTACATATCGACATCGGAATTACCGTGAACAGTACGGCATCAAGAAAGTAGCGTATCGATATACTGATCCAAATCAGTGCCGATGACATTTGGCGGAGAGAACAAAAAATTGATGGAACCCATACAAAATGTAGTATGTGGACAAAGCATTGAAATCGGCATGCAGTATGCCTTCCATAACCTGTCTGAATATTATGTATTTGTCGATTAATCTTTACCAAGTGAATATAAGGGAGTAATACAAAACAGTGCTATTTTTACCGACGTTGAATCCTTAAAGCCTTTAAAAAAACCATTAAATAAAAATATCGTAACGTGTTACTCACATTCCTCGTAAGTACTTGGACATTTCATTATAAAAAATTTTTACTTTCTTCTATCTTCAATAGAAGAAAGTATTGGATTCGTAAAAATTTTCGACCTCGGGTTTTTGATGGATTTACACGTTTTGAAAGCTGTAGAACATGATTTGACCATTTTTAAAAAATGTCTGTCTGTGTGTGTGTGTGCGACAAAATTTTGTGGCAACTGTATCTCAGTAACTACTGCACAGAATTTCATACAAATTGGTATGCAGTTGCACCTTGACATACATTAGTGCCTATCAACTTTTGGTAAAAATTGTCTTACAGGTTGCGTTGCCATCCCGCTTTTTCTAAAGTTTTAACATGGTGATATAGGACAAAATTTTGTATAAATGTGAATAAAGAAAATTATTTTTAAGTAATCATTATGAAATTTACAAGATTTATTTATAATAGAGATAGTCAACTGGAAAAAAAATTTTGTATGTGTAGGAGCCTCGTCAACCCCCCTGAGGGGGGGGGAAGTCCCCCCTCGAGGGGAGTAAATTTTCAAAATGGGTATCTTTCGAAAGGTCTCGTCAATACCCTTAAAACGAACGGTTGAACTATAAATCTGTGATAATTTAAAACAAAGCTATCATTTTTTTTTTTTACTTTTTACGAAAAAAAAAAAAAATTAGAAAAAAAAAAATCGTATTTCTTTTTTTTTTAACGAAATTTAACCAAATTTGGTATTTAGTTGTCCCCTGACATAAACTGGTGCTGATTAGATTTGGGGGTCAATCGCTCACCAGGAGGCGCTGTGATCGTATTTTTTCTAAATTTTTAACATGGCAGTATAGGACAAAATTTCGTATAAATGTACATAATGAGAGTTATTCTTAACCTGTGATTGTAAAATTAATATGAATTATTGATAATAGTAGCAGTTAACTAGGAAAAAAATTTTTTGCATGTGGGGGCATCGCCCCCCCCCCCTACTGATGGGGTGTAAAGTTTCAAGATGGGTATCTTTCGAAAGTTCTCGTCAATACCTTTAAAACGAATGGTTGAACTATAAATATGTGATAATTTGAAATAAAGTTATCGATTTTTTTTTTTTTACTTTTAATGAAAAGAAATTTGGAAAAAAAAATCTTTTTTTTTTTTTGTTACTGAGTGAAATTGTATAGGAAAATATAGAAGAAAGTCTTGTGGTGGGCACAACATACTAGTTTTTTCTTTATTGCTATTAGTCGTTCATTTACTATTACAAGCAGCACGCATATTTGGGGGAAATATATATATATATATATATATATATATATATATATATATATATATATATATATATATATATATATATATATATATATATATATTTTTTTTTTTTTTTTTTCGGATGAGATACGAAAAAAGAAAATAATAATCATTCCTTTTTTTTAAAAGAATTTATCTTAAAAAACGAGAAAACTCAAAATAAAAAAGTATCATATATTATTATGTATCCGGGATGCATATTTACTACCCTTACTCGTGCTCAAACGGGGATGCAGTTTGACGTTGCTGATTGGTTTTTGTTTCGCTGTCATATCTGACGTCACGCTTTCCGCGAAAGTTTGATGAAGAGATATTATATCTCGTTAGAGAGATTCTATCTATTCTACTTTACGAGATTCTATCTCGTAAAGTTTTAATGGTAATATTTCATTGTATTTCGACTTTATTTGTAAAATGTCTGCATTTTCAAAATGTACTCCATCATTCATTCATGAAATTGAATCTATCTGATAATGTAATTGCAATCATATAATATGATATCTAATAACATAATTACAATTCGCAGTAATATAAAAAAAATAGATGAGTGTAAAAAATGGATTCAAGGGTTTGGCGAGTTGACAAACACCAAGTGGAATTCAAGATCATTAAAGCCATCAGCTCAAAGAATTGCTTGCTCGTAAAGATTAATATATGTTTTTTTTTTTTTTTTTTTCATTCAATTTTAATTTTATATGCATCGTAGCTAAGCATTTTTAAAGAAAAAGCTGTAATGTAAATAATAATAATAAGTATATAAATAAAATAACACCTTTCCTATTCTGTTTTTAATTTTAATTTAATTTTAATTTTTATATACTTATTTATTTATTTTATCTAAAAAGACATTTATCATTAATGAAAGCATAGGAATTAGTAATTAAGAAGCAAAACTGCATTAACTTGCTAAAGTTATTGAATTACGATTGCATTTTATTGCATTTAAGTCTGCAATGCTATATTTTTTGCAAACATTTTTACTTCCATTACCCTACTACCGTAGGTAATGGAAGTATTGTATTCGGTCTGAAAATTCGATATCGGGTTTTCACCTGATTTACACGTTTTAAGGTCCCCTGAGTCCAAAAAAGTGGTTTTTGGCAATTGGTCAGTGTGTATGTATGTGTGTATGTATGTATGTATGTATGTATGTATGTATGTGGAGAATCTTCTGGCTATTATAGCTCAGAAACTAATAAAGATAGATCTACGAAACTTTAGAATTGAAATACGTCTGGTGTACAGATGAAATTTCCAAATTTTGGTGAAAATTGAAAAACCGGAAGTGGGACATCGGAAACCGGAAGTGGGACCGTAAGTCCGTATCTCAAAAACGGCTCTAACGATTTTCTTCAAACTTGCTGTATAAACACTCTATTAGATGTCCTTTCGAATGACATAGTTGGTTAGTTCAGGAAAATTGATAGGCGGCCTGTATAAATAGCTCAATTTCAGGCCTCGCAAAGGCGTTCCTTTAAAAACGGTTGTACGGATTTTTTTCAAACTCGCCATTTTAACTCACTTTTAAATATGCTTTTGTATGTAATTATTGTTTTCCTGTTAGTAATTGAGTTTAACCGGAAGTAGGACATCGGAAACCGGAAGTGGGACCGTAAGTCCGTATCTCAAAAACGGCTCTAACGATTTTCTTCAAACTTGCTATATAAACACTCTATTAGATGTCCTTTCGAATGATATAGTTGGTTAGTTCAGGAAAATTGATAGGCGTCCTGTATAAATAGTTCAAGTTCAGGCTTCGCAAGGCGTTCCTTTAAAAACGGTTGTACGGATTTTTTTCAAACTCGCCATTTTAACTCACGTTTAAATATGCTTTTGTATGTAATTATTTTTTTTCCGGTTAGTAATTGATTTTTGTAAAAGTTGGTATCTCAAAAACGGCTCTAACGATTTTCTCTTTAGGTCACTTTTGTGTTTTTTGATCACATTATCTCTCAAAAATGCATATAATTCATGTAATAGCGGATAATGGAAGTCGTGTGGTTGTTTCACACCAGATTTTTTTAAATATCTTTAAAATATTGAAAATATGTTTAAACTTGGCACCAGAATCGGATTTTAGTTAATGCCCTTAAAATACGAAAATTTATTTATTTTTATTTTATTTATGTATTTTGCATTATAGATTTTACAAAATATTTTAAATTGTAGTTTATAAGGATATAAATGAAATTTATATGCAGCTGTACTCTATGTTACTTTCTTTTTATGTATTAAGCTTTTTATTTATTTATTTATTTATTTTATTTATATATTTTTGAATTTTCCTAACTATTTTATGTTGCAATTTTTATTTTAATGTTTTAAATTATAATTTTATTTCATTTTATTTTTTAATGTCAGATAATATCTTCTTAAATCAAGTAACTTTTAAGAAAATAATTTTTTTTTAATAACATACATAATTCACATTTTATAACTTGAATCTTATTTAGAATATCTAAAAATTTTATGCATGAAAGTTTTTATATTATTTTACTATGCAGAATAAATAAATAAATAAATAAACAAATAAATAATATTTACAAAAGAGCTTTATTTATTTTTATTTATTTATTTATTTTTTGTTGTTGTTGTTTATTTACTTTTCAATTAGTTATATTTTTTGTTCTAATCTTTATCTCAGAGATAAATGGTGAGAATAATAACAGAAAAGTTATTTTTCTTGAAATTCTCCAAGTACAAATTGCCATCCATACATTTCGTTATTTCTTTGTAATTCATAACATACTTTTTCTCCTACTATATGGCTAAGTAAAGTAATATCGTGAAACATAAAAAAAATATTTTTACCATAAAATGGATAAATAAAGCAAAAGACAGAGGGAAAAAAAAAAAAAAAACTATTAATTTTCTTAAGAAAAAAAAAAAAAAAAAAAAAAAAAAAAGACTTACATTATACGTTTTCAAACATACAAGAATTTAAAATATATTATTAGGACTTTAAATGCATAAGCAATTCCTTAAATGATAATCAATTGTTTAATTATTTTTCAAAAGTGCAATAAATTAATAAGGTATTTAGTACTGCATATAATTATTTATTTATTATTATTATTTACTTTTTAGTTAATTATTTATTTTTTCAAATTTGCTGAAAGTTTTTTATTTATTTATTTATTTTATGTAAATAAAACGATAAATAAATAAATATATATATTATTTAATTTTTTCTTAATATAAAAAATAAATAAACTCCACTTTTCTCTTTTTTCCGTTTTTTTTTTTTTTTTTTTTTTTTTTTCGTTTCGTTTCTTTCTTTCTTTCTTTCGTTTTTTATTTATTTATTTATTGAAGAAAATTTCTGTTGAGGAATTGTTTAAAAATATGTTTAGGAAATTTGCGTGAGAGTTCTACGAACTTCTAACATAAAGTAATTAGGAAAATGCGGGTAATTAAAAAGTAAAATAAAGTAAAAAATAATATAATAATTAAAAATCAATGAAAAATATAGATGGCGCCACTATTTTCCTTTTTCTGAATTATTTTATTGGAGTAATTAATTTTATCTGTCACAAACTTAATATGGTAAAATAAAAATTTAAATTACTCAGAAGAAAGCTTTGTTTTCCAAATAAAATTAGAAAACTTTTTCAAATATTCAATTCCTTTTTTCTCATAAAACGAGAGTAATATTGTAGATTATTTCTGATTTAAGCTAAGTATTATAGTCAGTGGAGAATCATTGCGTCATAAAAGGTATCAACCAATCAGCAACATCGACCTGCATCCCCGTTTGAGCTCCAGTAAAGGCAGTAAATATGCATCCGGGAAGTATTTTAATTTTTCTTTTCGCAAGAGAAGACATATGTATTTTTTTTTACACCGGTGTCATCTCAATTATTTCGCATTGTCATTATATATTTTGATTATTGCTGACATACGAAGGCTTGTATGTGAAAATATATCTTTGGCTCTTCGACATATTTTGATTTTTTTTTTTTTTTTTTTAACTACTGAAAAGTCTAAAATGCAGTTAACGTGAGGAAAAAAAAAAATACCTTATGCATGTGGAAAAATTGTGTTGACAGAACACCAGTATCAAAATTGGTTTGTAAAATATCGCTCCAGCAACTTTCATCTTGAAGTTGCACAACATTTAAGGAAGAGTAGATGGAACTGCTGAAGAAAAAAAAAAAATATGCAAACCGTTAAATAACAATATGTGAGATCGCTCAAAGGTATTTATATATTTTTTTTTTTTATTTTTTTTTTTTTTGTTGTTGACCGTTCATAATCAAGTGAAACGCCATTATTTATCTTCTAAACTCTATATATGATATAAACATGTTATTACAGAAAACAATTTGCATCGCACCATTGTCGTTTATGATTTGCTTCTAAAACGTGAAAAAAAATATTCCTTTTTGTATCGAATTTTTACTGGAAATAACAAATAGGTTGTCTACTGCAAAGTTAAATGCAAGAGATCGTAGAGTAAAAAAGTCGGACTGGCTGAAAAAACTCCGGAATCCGGTATTCATCAAAAATGTTGATGCTCTCTGTTTGGTGAGATTTCAAGGGAATAAATTTTTGAGCTTATACTGGACAATATCGCGATCAATTCTAATGTACACTGTCATAAAATGAAAAGTTAAGGGGTTCATTCAAATATAAAAGGCCAGAACTAATCAACAGAAAAAGTACAGCTTTCCACAATGTTTGGCGATTCACAAAGACGTTTTACAGATTGGATGGAAGGAACTATCACACCCTTAATAGTTTTTACACGTAAGACCTTCGGATTATTAATTTTTTTAATTGCTATAAAAATTTTTAGGTGGTAAAATCTTTACTTGAAATAACGTTTTTAAAGTGACTTCGGTCAAGTTTCTCAGAATATATCAGAAAGTATATGAACGTGGAACCATTCTACTTTTAGAAATTTACAAAAGTTATTGGACCAAAATAGAGAATATATAATTCAATTAAATATATACATTCTATAAAAATGTCATATTTTCGCATTTCTTCTCCCTTCCCTCCCCCAATAAAAAAAAAAAAAAAAAAAAAAAAAAAACGAAATCCCATTTTTAACTAATTCTTTAAGATAAGATATGACAGAAAGTAATTATTTCCATCCATATAATCTTCCACAACTGATTTATTAATTCGGACTGTAATATAGTTATTCTATTAAAAATAATACAATATTAGGAAGGAGAATATCAAATATTAAATTTAGAAAATGAACAGTTATAATTTTATAAAAAATGAAAACTTCTTCTATTTTATAATTTATATTTCAATTTTAGGCAGCATTCGTAAAACTATACCAGGAGTATTCCCTTCTTGCTTTAAAAATAAAATACTTATACTTTACTGTATATGTTACCTTCAAAATTTCACTTTATGAATTATTCAAAGAACATAAATTGATGTTTTACACTCTAAAAGAACTAGAGTCCTGTAAATTTTTTGTTTTACGAAATATATTTTTGTTTTTTTTCTTTTTGGAAATATTCTAAAGATTTGGATATTTTCCAAACTATTTAGCATGTTATGTAAGGAATCACTGCGCTGATTTATTTTTCAGTTTGAAAGAACATAAAATTTGTATTCAGACTTTACCTTGGTGTATTTTATGTATACTATTTTGATATCTTATTTTTATACCTCTTTTAATTTTTTTTTATTTTAAAAAGGCGCTAGATATAATAAAAATGGAATAAATCGTACACTTTAAGAAAGTAGGTAATAAGTATGTTGATATATAATACAAATTTTCATATGTTTTTGTCATATAATGTTTTCAGTACAGCTGGGTTCAAAAGTACATATTTTTAAATCAGAAATTAACTTTTTTCCTGATAATAAAAGGGACATGTTTCCTTTCATACTTTGATTATTATTCCCGAAAAGTTGAATAAATGTTTTATATTACGAAAATCATTGACCTGTACTAAATTATGCCACTGATTGGATTAAAAAAAGTTTTTTTTTTTTTTTTTCTTAATAAGCTTTAATTCAAAGAAAAATCAGCAATTGCAGTTTTCGAAGCATTTTTTTTTTTTTTTTTTTTTTTTTTTTAAGTTGCTGTTTACATTAAAAATACTTTAAAAAAATAATAACGAATTTTATGAAAATTGCATAAATATATTGTTTTTGGAATAATTGATGGAATATTTGTTCTAAATATAATAATGGACATCACGAACCTCCATGCAAATTTGTATAGCTCTGCGGTCAGCCGTTTTCCTAGACACATACACACACATCTTATTTTATTATTCATGTATATTACTTGTCTCAATAATATATTTTGCACTAATATATCAAAACGTAATGAACACTTTTTAAAAGCTATACATTTATAGTAATTGCTTTCATTAAAATAATGGGACGAATAAAGTCATAGGTTCTTATTACAGATCTTCTTAAAACATGAGCGATAATAGTATGAAAAAAGAAAGTAAACAAAATTCAGCGGTATATTTTTCATATACACCGTATAATATTTATACACATGAACTAATAACAATTAATAGATATTTAAATCTTCATCAACCTTTTTAATATTTTGATTTACCATAAAACATTTTCAAAACAAAAATATTAGTAATAACAAGTTATATGACAGTAATTAATATTTTTCCTACTTATGCTGTTAAAGAAATATTCTGAAATATTAACTGTAATTACGTTAATTTAATCAATTACATCATCTTAAGTTTCATTTCGCATTTGTCAAAAGTAATCATTTTAAACAGAAAAAAAAAAATATATATATATACAGACACGACATTATTTCATTATTTAAAACATGAAAATCTGACATTGACAGATTTTAATTTAGTGCCAGAGGCCTACTGCTAAACTTGTTAATATCGACAAATTCTTCTTTAGTTAATTCGTGACGATCTAAATTCCATGATAAAGTTTTCATTAAATCAAACCAATGTGTTTCAGCTGCAGATATTGTAACAAATAACGTTGGAAGTTCAAACTGTCTTATAGCCGCAAAACAACGTTTTTTCTCTTTTTCCCAATGAGAGGGAGGTGTGCCTTGGGGGGGACTCATGTCAAAGGTGTGCCTTAGGGGGGGACTCATGTCAAAGTTGTACCTTGGGGAGGACTCATGTCAAAGTTGGGCCTTGGGGGGACTCATGTCAAAGGTGGGCCTGGGGGGGGGGTTCATGTCAAAGTTGGGCCTTGGAGGGACTCATGTCAAAGTTGTACCTTTGGGGGGACTCATGTCAAAGTAGGGCCTTGGGTGGACTTCATTCAATAAATCCCCATTTAATAAACCGACTGAAATAGGCCCTTAGCACTATTAAGAGTGTATTATAAAAATTCGACAACGCTGTACCGACTGAAATAGGGGTACCTTGGGGGGGACTCATGTCAAAGTTGGGCGCTGGGGGGGACTCATGTCAAAGTTGGGTCTTGGGGGGACTTCATTCAATAAATCCCCATTCAATAAACCGACTGAAATAGGCCCTTAGCACTATTAAGAGTGTATTATAAAAATTCGACAACGCTGTACCGACTGAAATAGGGGTACCTTGGGGGGGACTCATGTCAAAGTTGTGCCTTGGGGGGACTTCATTCAATAAATCCCCATTCAATAAACCGACTGAAATAGGCCCTTAGCACTATTAAGAGTGTATTATAAAAATTCGACAACGCTGTACCGACTGAAATAGGGGTACCTTGGGGGGGACTCATGTCAAAGTTGGGCCTGGGGGGGCCTCATGTCAAAGTTGTGCTTTGGGGGGACTTCATTCAATAAATCCCCATTCAATAAACGGACTGAAATAGGCCCTTAGCACTAATTAAGAGTGACCTATAAAAATTCGACAACTGTACTGACTGAAATAGGCCTCTAGCACTAAAAAAAAACTGAAAGGTAGACTTCAGATGTTTTATATAAATATTACATGTATATTTGTATAAATATTATGGTATGTAAAAATATTGTATAGTACAGAAACATTTGTTTAACACGCATTTTTTATTTTAAATAAACATATTGAATAGATAATTTAAGATATTTATTTTAACACGCATGAACGGAATAATTCTGCAATAATTTTAATTAATGTTTTTAACTTTTATTCGTTAATATTTCTAATTCATTCATATAATTTAGGTAATGTAAAGCTGTGAAATAAATATTTAGAGAACTGTAAAATATAAAAATATTAAAAAGCAATTCCATGTCTTAATTTAATATTACGCGACTGCATTGCACGAATAAACATTACTAGCAGGCTAAGCCCGCTTCGCTAGCCACTATATTTAAATGAATCTCCAAAAGAATTGGATCATTATTTATTTTTCACATCACATTATAAATAAAAACTAAAATAATTACATTGGAATCGCTCTAGACCTCGCATCGGGTACTCGCTGACTACGGCAGCTCTTTCTCTGCCCGCACTGTATCGGGCGCAGGTTCCCACTGCCTGCAGAAATCTCTTTTCTATGTATTTCAATATGGGTATTTATTGACGATAGGTAGGTCTGCCATTATTTAAGAACTACGATTTTAAAGATAACTGTATCTCAGCGTCTATTAAATATTTTAGTTTTTGAACCAAGTATTTTATTGCTCATGCTATTTACACTGTATTACAATTTGATTCCGACCAATGTAATGAAATAAAATAAAAAGTAGATTTTCTTTTAGAAGGAATTAAATACATAAAAAACAAATAAATTCCAATCAGTTTAATCCTTTCTACTATATACTACCATTATTTCATGACAAATACTATAAATTAAAAAAAATAAATAAATAAATTAAATTAACAAATGAAAAATAATTGTTGTTATACTACAAAAATTATACATAAACATGACTGTTATAAATACATTTTTAAATTTTAAATTTAATATATTTAATTATTTCTACTGCATTACCATTTTATTTTCAATAAATATAATAAATTAAAAAGAGAAAAAAGATTCGCCCTCAAATAAATGTATTAAATAAAAAACTAGTATGTTGTGGCCACCACAAGACTTTCTTCTATATTTACCTATACATATTCAATCAGTAACAATATTAAAAAAAAAAAAAAAAAAAAAAAAAAAAAGTACGATTTTTTTTTTCTAAGTTTTTTTTTTTTTTTTTTTTGTTAAAAGTGAAAAAAATCAATAACTTTGTTTTAAATTATCGCAGATTTATAGTTCAACCATTCGTTTTAAAGGTATTGACGAGACCTTTCGAAAGATACCCATCTTGAAAATTTATCCCCCCCGGGGGGGTACTTCCCCCCCAGGGGGGGAAGCGATGGCCCCCCATGAAGAATTTTTTTTTACTAGTTACATACTACTATTATCAATAATTCATATTAATTTTACAATCACAAGTTAAAAACAACTCTAATTATGCACATTTGTACGAATTTTTGTCCTATGCTGCCATGTTAAAAATTTAGATAAAATGCTATCACAGCGCCACCTGTTGAGCTATTGATCCCCAAACATAATCAGCACCAGTTTATGTCGGGGACCGACTAAATACCAAGTTTGGTTAAATTTCGTTAAAAAAAAAAAAAAAAAAAAAAAAAAAAAAAAAATGCGATATTTTTCTAAGTTTTTTTTTGTTAAAAGTAAAAAAAATCGATAACTTTGGTTTAAATTATCACAGATTTATCGTTCAACCATTCGTTTTAAAGGTATTAACGAGATCTTTCGAAAGATACCCATCTTGAAATTTTGCCCCCCCGGGTGGGAACTTCCCCCCCCGGTGGGGGGGCAACCGATGCCCCCACATGCACAAAAATTTTTTCCTAGTTAACTACTACTATTATCAACCTGATCTTTCGAAAGATACCCAATGTGAAAATTTACCCCCCCTGGGGGGGTATTTTTCCCCTAGGGGGGGGAAGCGATGCCCCCCCATGCAGAAAATTTTTTTCCTAGTTACATACTACTATTATCAATAATTCATATTAATTTTACAATCACAAGTTTAAAACAACTCTAATTATGCACATGTATACGAATTTTTGTCCTATGCTGCCATGTTAAAAATTTAGATAAAATGCTATCACAGCGCCACCTGTTGAGCTATTGATCCCCAAACATAATCAGCACCAGTTTATGTCGGGGACCAACTAAATACCAAGTTTGGTTAAATTTCGTTAAGAAAAAAAAAAAAAAATTGCGATATTTTTCTAAGTTTTTTTTTGTTAAAAGTAAAAAAAATCGATAACTTTGGTTTAAATTATCACAGATTTATCGTTCAACCATTCGTTTTAAAGGTATTGACGAGATCTTTCGAAAGATACCCATCTTGAAATTTTGCCCCCCCCGGGTGGGAACTTCCCCCCCCGGTGGGGGGGGGAACCGATGCCCCCCCATGCACAAAATTTTTTTCCTAGCTAACTACTACTATTATCAATAACTCATATTAATTTTACAATCGCAAGTGTAAAATAACTCTCTTTATGCCCATTTATACGGAAATTTGTCCTATGCTGCCATGTTAAAAATTTGCATAAAATGCGATCACAACGCCACCTATTGAGCGATTGATCCCAAAATCTAATCAGCACCAGTTTATGTCAGGGTCCAACTATACACCAAGTTTGGTTCAATTTCATTCATCGGTTCGTGAGATACGGTGTGACATACGAAATTTTGCGATCACAGCGCCACCTGCTGGACGATTGATCCCCAAATCTAATCAGCACCATGCCCCGTCAGGTTCCAACTATATACCAAGTTTGGTTGAATTTCATTCATTAGTTCGTGAGATACGGTGAAAAATACGAAAATTTGTCCTATACTGCCATGTTAAAAATTTACATAAAATGCGATCACAGCGCCACCTGATGGGCTATTGATCCCAAAATCTAATCAGCACAATGCCCCGCCAGGGTCCAACTATATATCAAGTTTGGTTGAATTTCATTCATTGGTTCGTGAGATACGGTGAAAACACTAAACCACAGACAGACAGACAGACAGACAGACAGACTCACAGACAGACAGACAGACAGACAGACAGACATTTTTTAAAAACTATCAATTCGTGTTCAGGATACCCCAAAACGTGTAGATCCGTCAAAAAACGGAGGTCGAAAATTTTCGCGAATCCAATACTTTCTCTATATTACATATAGAAGAAAGTAATAAATTGCATAATATAGCCGTTGCTAAGATACGAAGACGATTACAATCGAAGAATAAATTCATGAAAAATGAAACATAAAAGCCAATGTTAAAATCGAAAAAACATTAATTTAAAAAATTCAAATTCGGAATTCGAAAAAATCTCGATGAGGTGTACACCTTCAGGGTCCCAGGTACCTATAATAGCAGGAGACTTGGCGTTGGAATATTAAAACAGGAATAAACTACTACGTAACGGAATAAACTACTACCAAAAAATGACTGCTTTCTATACTTTTGTAAACCGTGCCCTTAATATTTGTTCAAATCCTATTTTATTGAAATCTGAAATTAAATACCTGAAAGCCATCGCAATTGACAGAGGTTATGACCCTTCCATTATAGACAAATCTATCCAAAAATTACAAATCCCTCGTATTTCGTCTACGAAATCAGTCACATCTAATATCAGTATTGTTTTACCCTATTTTTCTAAAACCAGTCAAACCATAGCTAAAATTCTCAAACAATATGATTTTAAAATAATATTTTCCCTTTCCAATAAACTCACCTTTTCTCAGTTAAAAGATCCTAATGATATGCATAATTCTTGGGGCATTTATAGTATTTCCTGTCAGTGTGGTTTATCATATATTGGCCAAACTAAACGCAGTCTTAAATTTCGTCTAAAAGAACATATGAATTACGTCCTCAAACAAGAAACCAATAAATCGGCTATTTTAAACATTGCTGGGAGGAATATCATAATTTTAAATTTAATTCAGCTAAAATAATTTGCAGACCTAAATCCATTCATGAACTCGATTTCTTTGAAGCTTTTCATATTTATAAAAATTTTAAAAACCTTGTTAATTGTGATTTCGCTGTTCCCTATTTATCTGATTGTTGAAAATTTTACATTCAGTCCACATTTCCTTAATTTTTCTACTGTTTACACAGCTACACATTCCTTAATTCATATTGGCGACACTCCCCACCTCTTCTGTATTCCTATTGGTTGAACTAAATTCGGTCCCTCTCCTATATATGCGAGCACTTCTCAAGATTCAGAATTCTTTTTGCACTGATGACGGTATGCTTTAGGCTACCGAAACAGCTGTGTGCACCGCAATATTTTTTCTTTGGCGTTTCTGACGTAGTAGTTTATTCCTGTTTTAATATCCCAGGTACCTATATACCAAATTTGGAAGCTTTTCGATCAGTAGTGTGTAGTATTGTTCATGTTTAGATAAATGTATTTATTTTCCTGTTGAAAAAAGAAAATAAACTCGTATTTTATTTATTTATTTATTTATTTTTTTTTTGGCAACAATTAAATTATGGATTAAATTTAAATGGCTAATTTTTTGCTATTATTAGCTTATTATTTTCATATTTTTATTAATTAAAAGAAAACTAAACAGAAATTCGAAATTCTGACTTCGACTTGCACAATGATCCTTCGGGGGCACCTTTGTGTTAAATCGCGTGACTGTCCGAGCTACCTTTTTCGAGAACAGTGAAATATATATACAAATATTGCTCACTAAGTAGTATAAGATATTTTTCATTTTTTTTTTTTTTTTTTTTTTTTTTTTTTTTAATGTATCTAAGTAACGTAAACAACACATAGCAAATGTTAGAAATTAAACATAGAATTTGCATGATGATAAAATTTGGTATGTATTAATTAAATTTATTGCTGTATTATGTTAACATTTCTGTTTTTACACTTTACTGAAATACTTGCTTTGAAATTTGTTTCATAAATATCATAAGTATACTACCTACAATTAAATGCTGTTGCGCTATTTAATTGTCTTTTACAGGATGTACTAAACAATAATTTATTTTCATATTATGATATTATTAGATTTTCAAACAAATGTCATAAAAAATTCTCAACATAAACAGCAAACTGATATATATATATATATATATATATATATTTGTGTGTGTGTGTGTGTGTGTGTGTGTGTTAGAGTGGTCTATTGAATATAAAGTAAACCAAAATGTATATTAAATTGAAAAATTGACAGAATAAGATCTAATGAACTAGTTATTTTGTTTCGTGGATTACCTGTGAACGGTCAAAATTGCATCATGACTTTACGGATACACATGTTTATATATATTTGCATTTATAAGAAATATTTTAATGATTTATTATTATTATTATTATTATTATAAACTATATGAAGATTTTGAATTTCTTTGATATTTTTATAGTTCGTTTATTCATAAATATATTATAGGGCTTGTTATAGATTATATACATATATATATATATATATATATATTGAAATTTACCGCACTACAATCTAAAATAATCATGGTTTACAATTCCGATACTTCACAAATAATATCTAATTAAATACTGATCAGTAAAAGATATGCAGTAGGTTATTTTTCATTTTGGTATCAACTAGATATCCAGTAAGTTGTATTTTTCATTTAAAATAAGAAAGGTTGTTCTTTGATAGTGCGTAACGATATGTAAATATTTGTTCTATATGTATTAGTTCTGTATGTATAATGCAGATTAATATCACTTTTAATTATCCATGTTCAAATCAATATACAATTCGTCGCTGGTTACGTTTCACATGGCAAATATTTTGAAAGTATAAAGATATGAAAAATCTTATTCAATATATGTAAATTTTTAAACAGCCTAGTCCTCTAATCAGGCTTATATCATCATCCCTAATCAGTGAATAATTATGTTTTTAATAATATATAATTTATAAAATAATAATAATAATTAAAAAAAAAGAAAAAAAGAAATATTTGACAACTGCGATAAGTAGAAATATTTATGTTAAAAAATTAAAATATCTGTCTTAAAAATGTAATAGAAATAAAGTGTTTTTGAAACTGCATTTTAAATTCAAGAAATAAATTTCAATATTTTTTAATTTAAAGATTATTGTCATATTGTTATAATAGTTTCATACGTATCTCGATAGAGATCGTTATTATTATTGTTACAGTAAGACTTGTTTTTTACGAAATTAATTTTATATTGAACGTTGAAAAAGATTTGAAACTGAAAGTACTTACATTTTAACAATAAAAAACAAATTTCCATTTGAAATAGTTTATAAAACTGTAACTTTCTGATGTGAAATTTATTCCGTGTTCTTTATTTAAAAACATAATGAAAGTTACCAGACTTTCTGTTTATCCATTAAATTGAAGATACAGAAAAGAAAATATCTCACAATTACTGAAGCTGCCAAAATATCTACTAATAATTTGCGTTTCTCCTTTCAAAGTATGTTATATCTGAAGTTGTAATCATATTTAGGAGGTTTTGCTGACATGTACACATAAAACAAAATTTACTGAAATAAAGGTGTTGGTGTTTGGGATTGAGGCCGATTGACTGCTGTAGGTCCTGGGCCTTAGGGGAAGTGCCATCCGTGGAGGTCTTTCTAAGGGGTCCTAGACCGTATTTACGCAAGTTTCGGAGAAAACCACTGAAATAAAGATTTGAAAATCAATGTAATCCGCTAAAAACGGATCTTTTCTTTTTAATATTTCCTTAAACCATTAAATGTTTCAAAATTTACTTTTTATAAAAACACAAGGAACTTAACTTATAAAATTAATGTTATGAGTAAAGTGGAGTTAATCTTAAAAGAATTACATTTATATATTTGTATAACATGTACACTTACAATTAAATTTTACCAGAAAAATGAAAAAAAAAAAAAAAAAACACAAACTACGCTGTTATAAAGTAAAAACTAAATAATATTGGCGTGTTTTTTATTTTATTATATGTATGTGCATACCTATATTTATGTATAAATTGATAAATTTTTCAATGACTACTAATAGGATAAAACTTATGTATCATTCTGAACATGCATCCAAACTAGCTTTATGGCAAAAGTCATAAGTAAAAGTTATTTTCTAAGGAGCCAAAAGACGTACTTCCCTTTATATTTATATTATATATATATAAAAGGATACATACACACACACACACATATATATATATATATATATATACAGGGGAATGTCTCCTGATATGGGCATTCCTTCGTTATGGACACCCCACCAGAAAGCAAATAAGGTGGATTGGAGTACTGTCAAACTTGTATTGTGACATTTCGAAGTTTGTATGCTAACTCCGAAGTGGATAGAATCTTTACTTGGTAGACATCGAAAGGGAAAAAAAACTGAAATAAAGCAACAAAAAAGTAATTTGTGAATATCTTCAGAATGCGATAAATCGAAGTAAATTAATTCAAAAATGTAAATAGAATATATATTCATGCAGTATAATCTTTATATTTTGTGATGCAATATTATATTCAGGCAAAATGTGGACCAAAAATTCATTTTTCTCTCATTATAAAAATGGCTGCCATTTCCGGTTGTGGAAATTTTCTTTTCCACAACCAGTTTCTTTTCCACAATTCCACTCTTTTTTTTTTTCATTTAAACCGTGTATTTGACATATAAATTGCCAAATATGGACCTTTATATTAATATGACATATTTTATTAGTGTTTTTTATGTATTTTTATGCACTTTATGTATTTTTATGCACAGCCATGCCAAGCCCAGAAAAGTCAAGCGATTCAAAATAAATGCATTTTACTGCGTTGGTTAAAGCCGTTTAGTATTGGTTAGTAGATAAGAAATCCATGAAACACACTGCCTGAGATTATTGACTACCTCGCAGCATTATTGTCCTTCCAGAAGAAGCCTGGAAAAATTAAGGTAACTCCACCTGTCAATCTGTCGGCCAAGCGCGCTAAAAGTTGGAGTGTCCACAATCTAATAATAATGTTGACTTATGTATCATCTATCGGTTACATCTACCACCGTGCCTAGCAAGAGCCAACTCAATCAAATGCAACAAGTGTGAACGTAAGGTTCATTTGAAGTGTGCTAATACGCTTGCAAATTACTTTACTTTCAAACATTGCGCTTCTGATTTGGAGAACGAAGAAGATGACGAATAAAAAAAAAAAAAAAAATGCCTTGCTATTTTGGCCACTGAACCCTTACAAAATAAATCAGTTTTGTTATTTTCTGTATTTATGGTGATTTTTTGTATTATATTCCCATTTTTAGCGTATTTTAAAAGTGTGCTGACAACCGGAGACACAGTTTTTTTTTTTTTTTTTTTTTTTTTTTTTTTCCCAAAAATGACTACCTCACAAAATTGGTTATAAATTTTTTCTGGGTGACGGAATCGATACAGTTACTTTATCAAACGTTAGCTAAGGATTCTAGCTTTCCATTGGTATTCGTACGTTTGCATAATATTTACTATATGAAAAGTTGTAAGCCAAAATCAAAACTGTTCCTACAATCGGATATATTCACCTCTCTCTATATATATACATATGAATGAGTACCCTCTTTGTTCGTGTGTAGGTGAACCGAAATACTAATTATGGTATTTTCATGCGTGGTTCTCTGTGCACGCGTGAAATATCGCATAATATTTTGCGAAATTGATAAGGCGCACATTTCAACAATCGGCTTCGGACTGTCACATTGTGATCTCAATGCAGGAAAATGTCTTTTCTTGCAGCAACCTTCCGACGTTAGGTTCTGTTACAAATTAAGAAAAAATGCTGCAGAAATGTTAGGATTACAGCAGCAAGCGCATGGAGACGAAGCTATCTGCCAATCGAGTGTTTTTAAATGGTAAAACGTGTTTAAAAATGGGATAGACGCTGTTACAGATGACCCGCGAAACGGCCAAAATAATCGTTCGGAAACTGTCGATGCAGTGGCCAAATAGACTGACATCTTGCATGGAACACGCTCTTTTCTATATATCTACATATATCTTACGCTGCAGCCGCACATTGTTCCTGACAATTTAACCGATGACGAATGGGTTGAGAGCTGCACAATTGCGGGCGACTATTTTGTGCTACCAACCATGACGTAGCATTTTCGTCCCAAATCATCATCGGGAACGAAATATGGTGTTTTCTGTACTGTCCCGTAACCATGCATTAGATTTTTACATGGAATTCGCCTAAATCACGGCAATCGAAATATTTTGAAATCGATTTATGTTAGGGGAAAATAATTCTGCAGGTGTTTTTTGAATGAAGAGCATCGTACAAAACGAGTTCACTCCGCATGTTTCCAACATCAGCAAATAATGACGTGTGCAGTTTCTTCGTAATCTGCAGAAAATCTGTCGTAAACCCCAGACATTTGGAAAACCAACACATTGATTTCGTTGTATGACAATGCTATGATGCTCCGATCCCTGATAATTCAGCAAGCTTTTGCAGAATACGGTGCCACAGTTATACTTCATCCGCCATAACCTTTCCGACCTCGTACCCTGAGATTCAAATGTATTTTCGAAACTGAAATGTCGCATCAAGAGCAATCGGTTTATAAATGCCGATGAATGATGGCACACATACACACACAAAAAAAAAATCCGTAAGAATACGGGGAAAGCCCGGCAGCAGATACTTCAGACAAAGCCCGTAAAAAAAAAAAAAAAAAAAACATTGGTTTTACGGGCAAAATGTTTTTTTTAGAGGCGTAAGTTAAGGTTATTATATACTTAATTTACGGTCTAAGCGTTTCTTTTTATGGGCTTTGTCTGGAATCTCTGCTGCCGGGCTTTCCCCGTAATATTACGGGACATATTTTTTTTTTTTTTTTTTTTTTTTTACAGCGCAGGAACGACACCCATTTTAAGACAGTCCTCGCGCAACGGTTTCTAAGACTGTTTCCAAAAGCTGTATGAACACTGAGAGAAGAATTTGAATCCGGAAGGAAATTATTTTGTAGGTGACTGTGTTTAGATTAATTTATAACTCATTTGTTGTTTTATAGGATACCTTTTTAAATGAGATCCTTTTCGTTTTTTTTCTAATGTTTTCAATTATGTAATTAGACTAGTGGATCTGCAGATCAGGAGCCTCAACGTCCTATTTGCATCAGACATTTTTCAATAGGTCATTTTTATTTATTTCTTATTATATAATAGTATATATTGATTCGATCGACTTATTACCATAATCAGATACATTCCTGAGGGGGGCTGCCGCCCCCCTCAACCCCCCGCTGTATCTCTCTTTCTATATCTATTTGTATATCATATAAAGTATTACGGAATTGTAAATAATTGCATTTATTTATGTATACATTTTTTCAAAGATGCTTAGTAAGTCGATAAAATGCTAATTTTGTGCATTTCTAGTCGTTTTAGCGTTAAAATAGCCTAATTTTCCTTTAAAAACGAATTGAAAAGCTCCAATAAGGGAACAAATGGATTTGGCGCCAAATTTGGCGACTGTTTCCCTCCTTGGCGATTTTTTTGGCGACCTTGGCGAGAAAATCCTTATTAGGGATATACCAAATATGGAAGCTCTAATCTCATTGGCTGATGAGATACGATAATTTTCCAGAACAGTCTGTGTTCGATAGAATAGTATATAAGGAGCATTTTTTTAGCCAAGGCTTCCAATCTCAGATCTGTGTCGGTTTCGTCAAATGCTTGCTTTGCTTTGAGCCTCTTTGAATGAGACTTGCTTTATGTGTTATTGCTAAACAGTTTGTACTGTTGTTTTGCTGTTAACGGCTGTTGTTTAAGCTATGTTTACTGATTGAATTGAAGCTGATACTTGGTTTATAGACCTGTATTCTTCTGGAACTTTCTGTGAATAAATCACTGAATTTTTGCAAGTTTCGCCTTTCATTCTCGGACAACTTACAAACCCCCAAGTACGCAACAATATGCATTCTTATTAAACGACGGTCTTGTATTATTTCCCGAAAATTCATAAATACCGAATTTCATACAAAAAAAAAATTACATAGCATATCGGAAATATTTTGCGTAACCTTTAAACTAATTATCAATTCTATGCCCACAATTTTCAACATGAAAAGAGGCTTTTAAAATTCTAATAAAATTTCATTATATTTGATGGGGTGTAACCATGTTAAAATACACTTTTAAGAAATACCGACTATACACCATAAAAGTACGAAATTCCTTTATGTATCCCGGAAAAGTAGCCACAGTCATTATAAACGCCAATAATAAGAATAAATCTAATTAATTATACCTCATTAATCTTTCAAACTAATTTGACATCATTTGGATGATTACAGTACATACTCGGAATTATTTTGTGTGGTCCCATAAATTATTTAGTCTATACATAACCTTTTTTTAGAGTAAACATAATTTTAAGCATCTTTATAATGTATATTAACTTTATTAAGTTCAATTCAGCATAAACGCATTAAAGTGCGCGCCTAAATTAAAAATTCGTCCATAGGCTCTAATGTTACGAAATTCTTTTGTGTGTCTTTGTAAACGAACCATAAACATGGTATACACCAGTAAAAACTATTCAGCTTATTTTGCGTTTAAAATTAATAATTGTTCCAAATTTAACATCGTTTGGATGACTAAGTGACATTGTCAGAACATTTTTGTAAGGTCCTGTACATTAATTAGAAAGCTTAAGAGCACATATTTTCTTCAAGCAACATAAGTTTAAGCATCTTACTCACGTACTCTAGTTTCATTTTCTTCATTGCAAAGTAATGATATTAAAATGCGTTTAAACGAAATTCACCCCATACGCCGTAATGTTAAGAATTTTGGCGTGTCCCTGTACACAGTTTATAAAAAATATAGCAATGAAAACTATACAGCTACTTATATGGAAAGCTGGAATGTGTGCACCAATTTGCAAGTCAATCGAAATTTTGGCGTGTCCCTGTACACGAATTACAAAGGGAATACACACCTAACACTATACAGCTAATTCCGTTGGGCTCGTGAATATGTGTACCAAATTGCAAGTCTATAGCGTTATTTTTGGGGCCGCTATCGCGGTACATACAAATTCTTCCCATAGGCCGTAATGATAAAAAAAAATTTTGGAGTGTCCCTGTACACGAACTACAAATGGAATGCACACCCAAAACTATACAGCTAATTTCGTGGGGATCATGAACATGTGTACAAAGTTTCAAGTCAATAGCGTGGTTTTTATGGCCGCTATCGCAACGACAGACAGACAGACAGACGGACGGACCGACGGAATCCAAAATCCTTTTGAGTCTCAACAGAGGGCCTCCACTGACGTTTCGGCAAAAATTGAAGTCAATAGCTTGATTTTTGCGGCGGCTATCGCGGTACATACAGATTCTTCCCATAGGCCGTAATGATAGAAAATCTCTGGCGTGTCCCTGTACACGAACTACTAATGGAATACACACCTAAGACTATGCAGCTGATTCCGTTGGGCTTATGAACATGTGTACCAAATTGCAAGTCGAAAGCGTGATTTTTGTGGCTGCTATCGCGGTACATACAAATTCCTCCCATAGGCCGTAATGATAAGAAAAACTTTGGCGTGTCCCTGTACACGAATTATAAATGGAATACACACCCAAAACTATACAGCTGATTTCGTGGGGCACATGAACACGTGTACCAAATTGCAAGTCAGTAGCGTGATTTTTGTGGCCGCTATCGCGATACATACAAATTCCTCCCATAGGCCGTAATGATAAGAAAAACTTTGGCGTGTCCTTGTATACGAACTATAAATGGAATACATACCAAAAACTATACAGCTGATTTCGTGGGGCTCATGAACATGTGTACCAAATTTCAAGTCAATAGCGCTATTTTTGCGGCCGCTATGGCGCGACAGACAGACACAGCCCAAAACCGTTTTGAGTCTCAATGTAAGGGCCTCCACTGACGTTTCGGCAATAATATTCATAGAATAATTTTACGGCAAATTTACTGTCTTTAATTTTAACACTCTTTTTTTCCAATTCATCAAAGCTATTAATTATAAACTGATTTCATATCTGTAATATAGTCTGCAACTTTGATTAAATTAGTTAAGAATTATTATTATTATTATTATTATTATTTTGTTGATGTTATTATGGTTTTCGATGTCTTTTAATCTTTTTTTTTTACTATGTTAAAATATGTTAATATATGATATGTTAATTTGTTAAATAAAAAAATTATCACGAAGTTTGAAAAGAAACCTTTAACAAACATAATTAGACGTATCGAATTCCTTTTATCTTTTTGATATATTCATATATTCCCCTACAAATAAGTACATAATATTTCCCATATAGTTGATCTCCAGTATTAGCATTAAGTAAAAACTATGGTTTAAAATTATAAAATTCTTTATAACACGACAATCATACATTAATATAAGGTTTCCAATTTTGTATTTTGACAATAGGATCATATAGAAGAGATAAAAGTTGAAAGAATTAGCTTTTATTGATTCTTTATTTTTAACTTTATCTAATTATTGAGATTAAATAAGTTGTAAAGAAAAAAAATATTGCATTTATTGACATCGCCTTCATTATCTGAATTCTTTAAATATTTCTCTTTTAAATTCATTAATGTTAAATTTTAGATTACTACTGGTTTTCACATATCATCAAGAGCAATAACAGAATACTTTTATAAACTCATTTTTGAAGTTTTTATTAATAGAATAAATTTTATTTTTCTATTTATTTTACTGATATTGAAATTGTTATTCTAGGCGAGTCGTATTAACCCCGGGCGATATATTTAACGCCCCAGCCCTCATGTTCCCGCTGTTTAATATCTTTTTCTAGTCAATTTTGTCCTTTTATTACTTCCGGTGTGAGCCTTTTTTTTTTTTAACACACTTGGCATTGTGAGTTTTTTTTGGTTTTCTTCCCATGCTATTTCTATGGAGTTTTTAGCTTTTTTTCCCCTCGTTTTCCACATTCTAAAGTAGCGGTGCATCATTATATGTAAAATAATATCAGTAAATTACTAAATTGTGTTCTAGTAGTAGCAGTATATTTATATACGCATATACATAATAAACAATGCTAATTTTGTACTTACGTATAACTGTCCATAATTTTGTCAAATTTTGACATTGATGATTATTTTTCTATCATGTCATATTTAAAGTTCCAAACTTTACTAACAAGGGAAGTATGAATCAGTAAAATTGCTATTGAAACCAAACCAAGCTTAAATGAAAGAAAGAGCATAGTCGAAAACATTGGGTACCGTACAAATTTGCTGCAACAACTCCGATGGGGGGTGAGATATGCCCTCTATTAGTTTTAGTTATTTCTATAAAAGCCAAAAAAAAAAAACACACAGCGTAGTATGAACAGATGGTGCAGTGCTGGCGTGCTTGACTTCGGATACGTAGGTCATGGGATCGAGTCCCCGCAAGGGCGTTTATTATTTTAATTTATATATTTTTTTTCCTTTATGTTTTTAATTAAATTAAATTATTAATTTTAGAGAAAATATTTATTACATTTAGAATTTTTTTTTTTTTTTTTTGAGTATTCCAATTAATGAAGTATTGAGAATGAATTTAAGAAATGCATTTTTTTTATTTTTAAAAAAGAAAACCATGTTTAAAGCTACGAATATAGTTTCTAATTTATAACAATTATGATTTGATTTGTAAAATTCATATTTACCCAGATTTTGAATTTTTTTTAGATGTAAATTAATTATAAATTAGTAAAATCATTTTGAGAATGTTTGTCATTGTCTTCAATATTATTGTCAGTTCTTCCGACACCACGAAACTTGACAATTGTTTAATGAAATATTTGAAATAAAAGTTAAATGCGACGTCGAATAGTTAAGCAACAGCTGTTCATCATTCAGGATTTTCCATGCAAAAAATAGTATTAATAAATAATACAATTGAGAGCAGACGATTAACTCTTGCTATTAATGTCGTCGTTAAAAAATAGTAATTAATAGTTTATATAAAACAATCATTAACAAAATTTTATCTGAATGTAATCATTAACAAAATCTTACCTAAATATAATATAAAAATATTTCCCGTTAAATTATTCATTTCTTTAAATTTAGTAAATAAATAAATAATTTCGTTAAAAATAAAAATATATTAAATTGTCCGCGCTGAAAAAAAAAAAAAAAAAAAAAAAACTTGTTTTAATATAATTAATATATTTTCTCTTACAATAATGATTTAATTTAATTAAAAATGTCAAAAATAAATATTTCAGTTGAAATAAAAAAATAAAATACAAAACGCCCTTGCGGGAACTTGATCCCACTGCCTACGTATCCGAAGTCAAGCACGCTAGCACCGCACCATCTGTTCACACTACGCTGCGTGTTTTGTTGGTTTTTATAGAAATAACTAAAACTAATAGTGGGCATATCTCACCCCCATGGGAGTTGTTGCAGCAAATTTGTACGGTACCCAATGTTTTGACCATGCTCTTTAATTTAAGCGTAGTTTGGTTTCAATAGCAATTTTACTCATTCATACTTCCCTTGTAAGCCCAATTTAATCGTTATTGTCGCTACTGAATGGAAAGAAAACTTACACAGTTTATGTCCTTGTTATTATTAAAGCTGTTAATCATTCATAGTAATTTTTACTGCATACTGCACCGATTTTAATTGAATTTTATATTGAAAAGTAGTAAATTTATTAAACTACATTAAAGTAATTTTCAAATTGGTATTAAAATACAAAGTTGTAGACTTTGTTTGTTTTTCGAGAAGATAATATGAGAAACTAATAACAAATTTACGTTCGACCTAAACACATAATATTTTATGGTTGATGGAAATATGTAATGCTATGTTTTACAATATATTAGACACAAAGTTTCTAATTATAAAGTTAAATATTCAAGACTATAGTTGCGAATTAAAAAAAAAAAATTAATTTGAAAAATATATATATATATAATTAAATGTTTTTTTTTTTTTTTTTTTTTTTTTTTTTTTTTTTTTTTTTACATTGTAAACAACTGTTTCATTAAATGAAATAAGAAATTCCTAACTTAAGTTACTGTAATGATAAATAAAATTACATTTTATATGTTAGTAATTATATATATATATATATATATATATATATATATATATATATATATATATATATATATATATATATTAAATATTTTTAAAATGACGAGATGCATATAAAGAAATTTGATTTATAAATAATTTCCCTTCAATGAAATAATAATTATAAATATTATGTGATTGACATAGCATTTGTTGTATAAACAGGAAGGGTATTCTTTATTATAGAAATTCTTAAAAATCTGTTTATTAGTATCTCGTCCCTCAAAATTGAATGAATGGATTATATTGATTACATTAAAGTATATCATGATGAAGAATTCCTCAAAGCAGAAAATTAAATTAAGGTAACTGGATTTTACGCTAAGTTAATTATTCGCAGGTACTTAATATTAATAGTATGCAGCATCTTTCTCCTTTCACTTAACATAGAAGGAGATACTTATCCTTTATAAACCAAAGTATATAATAAAGAAATTAACATGAACACCACATCATTTCTAACTACACACATTTTTACTAATGAAATAAAACTCCTTTTAAAAAGTATTATTAAATAAGACAGAAATATATATATTTTTTTCTTTTTTGTCTTGTTTAAGGAAATATTACTTTTAATTTTAAGGGTGAGTGTTTATTATTACTGCGTAAATTAACACATACCACTGTGTAAAATAATATAATTTGATAATGTAACAATTCAAAAAAATGATTTTTATGTGGGTGTGTGTGCTATAAAATAAAATAAAAAATGTATTTTATACTTTTTTAATTATAGTAATAAAAATTCACTTTATTTTTTAAAACATAATTGTAATTTGGCTAGACATTTAAAATGAAAGTACATGAATTTCAAATTTAGTATCAATTGAATATGTTTTATGTTATAAAACTGCATGCAATATCCTATTTCATATGAAATAATCATAGACTGAATCGTATAAAAAACCAATTTTTAAATCACAAAAAATAAAAACTGTTATGTTAAAGGCATGAAAAAACAACTTTCTTATTTTCTTAAAATAACACTGCTCTGTATGAAAATCGGCCTCAACACTATTTTTGCAAATTTTTAAGTAAAATGACCTCCGAAATCCAAAAATGACGCCCATTTTGACCTATCAATATTCATTTACATAAGGTCAGGAAGAATAGTATTAGGGATTGATTTTTTTTTTTTTTCAGCGCAGTGCAATTCGCATAACTTAGAAAAATAAGACATATATATGTTTTTCAGAAATAGATTAAAAAAAAAAAAAATATTATTATTAATTTAAAAAATATATATGAGTTTCAACACATTTACAAAATTCAGTGTTTACAACTTTTTTTTTTTTTTCTATGCATAATTTAAATTATACTTACATATTTTTTTACTTTCCCTTAACCATAGGGTCGAGAAAGTATTGTTTTAGGGTCAAATTTTCGAACATGAGTTTCTGTTATATTTACATGTTCTGAGGTCCCCTGTATACGAAAATCATGTTTTTAGTGATTGGTCTCTGTTTCTGTCCGTGTGTCTGTTATCAACATATCTCAAGAAGAAATAGTAGCAGAAATTCCAAACTCGCTATTGTAAATGTGTATCATATAGGAATACTACACTAAGCTTTCCGTTGAGATGAAGCAAATGGTTCGTATACAGGGACATTCAAAAGTATTCAAATACATTACGTCTACGGGGGAAATTGCAGGTAAGTAGAGTTTAACATCTGCAGACTGCACTAAACCAAATGAAACGAATATACATTTTGTGTAATAGAGATAGTCAACTGGGAAAAAAAAGTTTGTGTATGTAGGAGCCTCACCACCCCCTGGGGGAAGTCCCCCCTCGAGGGGAATAAATTTTCATGATGGATCTCTTTCAAAATAGCTAGCCAATTCCTTTAAAACGAATGGATGAACCATCAATCTGCGATAATTTGAAATAAAGTTATCGATTTTTTTTCATTTTTAACCATTTTTTTTTAATGTAATATTGAGAATAAATTCAACTATTTTTGGGGTATTTAGTGCTATACTACATCTCTTATATGGAAACCGTGTGCATTATCATGGAAGATAATTTTTTTAAATATTAATTTTAATAAATTATTTTTAGTGAGTGAATTTGTATAGGAAAATATAGAAGTAAGTCGTGTGGTGGCCACAACATACTCGTTATTTGTTGTTATTGGGTGTGCTTTACTAATAATATTTTACCATTTCCAGGAAAGCTATTCGGGAATTGAAATAAATTCCTCATAGAGATATGGCAAATAATGTATGTTTTAAACTAAATATTCATCGCTTGTTTTTTGTACATTAATAAAAGGGGGGGGGGTGAGGGGGCGGTAGCCCCCTCCCACAGAACTAATTATCATATAAAACTCTTCCAAAGCCTAATTTGTATTCTTTAACATAGGTTTACATAACAGTACACTTTATCTTAGCTCTTAATCTCCAACCTGTATTTTTACTACTAAATTTCAGGGTAAGAGAAAGTAGTGTGAGTGACACATCAGATTATTTGTATGTGTTTAGAAACTTCAAATTCGCGAAGAAAAAAAAATAGATCGTGTTACTTTATGAGTTTATTTAGAGAAAAAAATACACTTGTTTTTAAGTATGAGTTTTATAAAATGTAAACATTAATTAAAAATATAAAATGTATGTAAAAATAAATTTAGAAAAAATCTTCGTGTAAA
>OZ005656.1:31067441-31110848 GCA_963930645.1 Salticus scenicus
ATTATAAGACGAATATCGTATCTGACAATCACTGATTCGAGCATATGTAGTGCATACATGTCAATTATGTATTTTCATTTAGATATCCTACAAAAGGTTTTCTAGCGTGCCTGGTTTATTCCCATACACTATGTCATTGATATAGACATATCGAAAAAAGTCAAATAGATTAAGACCCAATAGGTAAAGAGAACAAATATTGCTTGTACTGTAAACCTTACACTAAAGTAGTGCAAAAACCAATATAATAAACTCTATTTTCCTTACCATTACTTTTTTCTCCTTAAATATACAAATCTGATACAATCTTAGCCTGTTTTTATAGATTGGGTACTTTAAAAATAAAGAAAAAAAGAAATATAAGTTTTCTTTTTTTTTTTCATAGATTTATTTACACACTGTTAGGCATCCATAAAGGGTTAGATACAAAGACAAAATTTATCACTAACATGGATTTGAAAATAATACAAACTATTCACCGTGCAACATCATGGGGGAGGCATCAGATACGATTATGAACAGAGGCGAGGGTGAAATTTAAGGGTATGTATCTCTGACTGATGGGTAAATACAACCACATTTTTAGGGCGTTGAACTCTTGTGTAATTGGGATTATTACACGAAACTCTGCCCTTTCAACTGATAGAGAAAAAAATCATATGAAATTCAATCTTTTAACATCATATTAAATCATTTCAGCTAAGAATTATTTTTAATATCTATTATATTGAAAAATAATTTGGTATGTTACTCACACGACATTCTCTTACCCTGGAATTTAATACTATAAATACAGGTTGGAGATCAAGAAGTAAGATAACGTGTACTGTTATGTAAATTTATGTTAAACAATTCAAATTAGGCTTCGGAAGAGTTTTATCATAATTAGTTCTGTGTGAGGGGGAATACCGCCCCCTCAACCCCCGTTTCATTAATGCAGCTATATTTATATAGAATTTGATTAGGTTATTAAAAAATAATTCTGTTTTTTAAAAAATAATTTGTTAAAATTACTATTTAAACAAATAATCTTTTATGATAATGCGGACGATTTCCATATTAGAGAAGTAGTATAACACTAAATATCCAAAAAAATGTTGAATTTATTCTCAATATTACATAAAAAAAAAAAAAAAAAAAAAAAAAAAAAAAAAAAAAGTTGTTAAAAATGAAAAAAATCGATATATTTATTTTAAATTATCGCAGATCGATGGTTCAACCATTCGTTTTAAAAGTATTGGCGAGATCTTCTGAAAGATACCCATCATGAAAATTTACTCCCCTCGTTCACCCCCCAGGGGGGAAGCAAGGCTCCTACATACACAATTTTTTTTTCCAGTTGACTATGTCTATTACAAAAAATATATATTCGTTTCATTTGGTTTAGTGCAGTCTATACATGTTAAACTCTACTTACCTGCAATTTCCCCCACAGACGTAATGTATTTGAGTAGTTTTGAGTGTTCCTGTACACGAACCATTTGCTTGATCTCAACGAAAAGCTTACTGTAGCATCCCTATATGATACACATTTAGAATACTGAGTTTGGAATTTCTGCTACTATTTGTTCTTGAGATAAGCGAATAACAGGCAGACAGACACACAGACACACAGACAGACAGACACGCAGATCATTCGCTAAAAACATGATTTCCGTATTCAGGGGACCTCAGAACATGTAAAAATAACAAAAAAACAAGTTCGAAAATTTGACACTAAAACAATACTTTTTCGACCCTATGGGTAAGAGAAACTGATAATAATAATAATAACTAAAAACTTTTTAAATCATTCTTAACTAAAAGGAGAAAGTGTTTTTCTTCATTGAATACTGTTAATCACTTTAAAATAAGCATTGCTCCGAAAAGGATTGCATGTTTATTTGCTGAAACGTCAGTGAGGCCTCCATATGGAGACTCAAAAAAGTTTATGGTTTCTTTCTGTGTGTAAGTCTGTATGTACGACCCGCGCCAGCGGTCGCAAAAATCATCCTATTGACTGGCAAATGGGTGCACATGTTCATAAACAACACAGAATTCACTGTGTAATTTTGGGGTGTGTTTTCTAATTGCAGTCTATGTACAGGGACACACCAAAATTTTTCGTATCATTACGGCATATGAACAGAATTGTTGTGTACCGTAATATCGGCCGCAAAATTCCTCCAATTGGCTAGCAAATTGGTACACATGTTTAGGAGTTAGACAAAAATAGTTGTATAGTTTTAGTGTCTCTATTGTTTATCATTCGTTTACAGGGACACATCAAGTTTTTTTCCTATTGTTACAGCCTATAGGCAGAACTTCATTTTAACGCATTTTATCATCATTATAAGCAGAATTCAACAAAATGAAACTAACGTAGATTATTGAGTTGTTTAAAGTCATGTTTTTTGTGTAAAAAATGTGCGCTTAGACATAATATTTCGCAATCATCCAAATTTTGTCAAATTTCGAACAATTATTCATGAGATACATAGAATAATTCGAGAATAATTTTTACTGGTTCATGTAATATTTATGACTCGATTACAGAGATGCACAAAAGAATTTCGTGGAATTTGAGCTTATATGTATATATATATATATTATGTAAGAGCATTTTAATACGTGTATGCTTGATTCAACGTATTGTAATTAACACACGTTATTAAAATACTTAAAAGACTGTTTTCTCTGGAAGAAAGGCCCGAGTAGGTTAAATAATTTATTTACAGCAACACAGAGAAGGATTTCAATGACACTCTGTCATCATACAAATTATGTCAAATTTGGTGTAAACATTAATGAGTTACAAGAAATTAGATTTATAGTCTTTGTTAGTGTATATAATAACTGTGGTTCGTTTACAGGAATACATACAAGAATTCCGTACCATTAAGGTTCTTTTAAGTAAATTTTAATGTGGTTAAGCTCAGTTAAACAAAATTAAAATATTATATTGCTATTATGTTAATATTGTTATTAAAATGTCTAAAAGCATTTTTTCTGTGGAATATGGCAGGCGTAGAATTAGTAATTAGTTTTCAGGGTTGCAAAAAATAATTTCGATAAGTTATAAAATCATCTGGCATGAAATTCCATACAAGTATTTATAAGTTGCAATGATATAACACAAGGCTATAAGTTACAAAGAAATATACATATATAATAGTTTTAAAGAATATAGAATAAAATAGTATCTGCTGAGTGATGCAATGAGTGATGCATACAGGGAGATGAGTCTTCTGATCTTCAGACCACTAGTTGTAGTCCAGTCAATAAATACAATGTACCTTGCAAAAGGTGGGGTAGAAGATTTTGTTTTTTTAATTTGTACGTATTAGTACTAATATGCAAAATACGAGTTATCCAACATGGTCGGCCCCGGGAGAATTTTTGTCGGCTGAAAAACCTCGAAAATTTACTAGTTTTTTGGCTTTTTCCGAAATATCTCAGAAATGGCTGAATTTAGCGATATTTTTCTATTATAATGTTTAAAGAGGATTAAATTTTCTCTTCATTACAACTTTTTTGTAGAACTAATAGCAAGCGCGTAACAGCTTCTTGAAAATAAACAGTTTTCTCAGCTTCGTAAAAAAAGCGCATTACTCCTTATAAATAATGTACAGTAATTATTAGAATTAGAAGCTTCATTTAAAGAAAGCTTAACAACTTTTAATGATATAGCTCTGATATCTGTCGTCCTTGAGATTTTTGGATTTGGTGTTCAAAAACGTAATACGGAAATACACATGCCAGATGTATATTTTTACAATATATATAGTAAGAAATACTGTTTTATTTTCTTGATTGTTCTCTTAACATATACCTTGTTAAAATAATCGTGATTTTTGAAAAGAATTAAATATGTTAGGCAGGTAAATTGGTGATCACCCTTTTAATTTTTCCCTTCCCCTTTTTACTAACCCCCCCCCCCCGACAATTCTAGTCTAACAACAGTAGTCATCATCAGACTCCAATAACTGTCGATGTATAGTATTCTACCACTGCAACACATAATACACAAACACATACAAAGAAAAATATAAAATAAAAAACATTTGTATAAATGTAAATGTATAAATATTAGGGTGCTAATAAGCAAAACTCAATGCATTGATACATAAATATTTTAATTCTACTATTGATTAAATTATAAAACATTAATGATATTTAGATATAATACATAATGTTGTAAAAAATATTAATTACTGCTATATTAATATTGAGGATAATATCAATATACAATCTTAATTTTAAATGAACTTCAGAAATAGGCAAACTTGTTTGAAGAACATTAGCAAATAATTACATTACAAAAGTAAATTGTAGAAATTTAACTTTATATATAAATTATAGGGAGATCATTTAGCCTTGAAACAAATAAAGAAAAGTACATTAATGTATAATATACATGTTTATTTTCTTCAGGCTTGTTTTGAAAGGTCGGGTTCTTAAATTTCAATAGTCATCAGAGGTAGAAGGAATGTGTGTCATCCTCAAATTGTTCCTCTCCCTCTTGCAGTAATTACAAAAGCTCTTAGAATAGCTTATCATCTTCTTCAGTCTCGTCCAATGATAAAATTAATATGACTTTTTCCTGTTGAGGATAAGAGTCCTTGTTACTATAGTAGTTTCACTGAGTATTTTATAGCCAACATTTTGAAAGCAAACTGCTTTCTTGTTGGCAGTTTCAGCTATTAAAACATCTTCACCATATTTTTTGCAAAGGCGTGATGTAACCGCCCTGATGCCAGGATGAAAATCACCCTCTATTTTATTTATCAAATAGTTTATGAGACTGGCACTCCTCCGAGTAGTTTTCAGGGTAGGAGTAAATTGATTCCATTGCCTCATCAGTGTTACTTGCAGGGTAGTATCCTCGTTTCATCTCACTTTTAGGCCTCCAATGCAGTTTTTGTTAACAAAACCTGTGATACTACAGCAACTAAACCTTTGCATTCAAATACTTTTTTTCTTCACTCATACCTACGATTTTCGGCACCATTTACAATTGTTCCTTTCACACCCAGTTTCATAGCATGGTGAATAAAATTTGTTTTATGCTTAAGAAGTCGTTCCTGTTTTTTAAAGAAACCTTCAAGTATCCCCTTCTCCACACAGGAAACACTGATCTTTAAAACTGAAACCTTCAGTTGTTGATGGAAGATAGGTAGCCGCACTGTTTGGACCAACTCCATCACCAGTTGTATGACGCCGTACATATGCTGCAATCATTCGCTCATTGGTGTATCATTTGTGACAGGCATTGTGAATTCTTACTTGTTGTAGGTTCTTCAAAAAACACCGATGTTCTTCGTTTTGACGTTTTGACACTGATCATTAAAACTGAAATCTTCAGTTCTTGATGGAAGATATGTAGCCGCACAGTTTGAACCAGCTCCATCACCAGTTGTATGACGCCGTAAATATGCTGCAGTCATTCGCTCATTGGTGTATCATTTGTGACCGGCATTGTGAATTTTTACTTGTTGTAGGTTGTAGGTTCTTCAAAAAACACCTATGTTCTTCATTTTGGCATTTTGCATTGCACTTTTGCAGATTTTCTGTATACCTATCTCCTTCAGAATCTTTATTTCACCTTTATTCAAACTGATTTCGTAAATAAAGCAAACACACCGGTTATTGTAATAGAAAACGCTCATGGGTTGAAACAGTATGTTCACACATTCGAACTGAATAACATTGGTAGATGCTCAGTCGAGGCAGCGTACTACAAGATGGGAAGAGGCGGGAGGAAAGAGAGAGCTTTTTGTGTGTGTGTGGGGGGGGGCAGTTTTCTTTTTTTTTACCTCCTTTGCTACGAAGCAGATATCATTTCCTAAGGTCAGACAACTGAATATGTCCTTTCCTTTTTTTTACGTTTTCTAATAAACGTTCATGCAACGACCCATTTCTTTCAGTTGTATTTTATTAGCTTGAGAAAAAATGCCGACTTTCAAAAGGCTGTGACACGCTTGCTATTAGTACTACAAAAAAGTTGTAATTAAGAAAATTGTAGGAAATTTAATCTTCTTTAAACTTTATAATAGAAAAATATCGCTAAATTCAGCCATTTTTGAGATATTTCAAAAAAAGTAAAAAAAGTAATAAATTTTCGAGGTTTTTCAGCCGACAAAAATTCTCCCGGGGTCGGCCATGTTGGATAAATCGTTTTTTTCATATTGACACTAATATGTACAAATTAAAAAAGAAAAATCTTCTACCCCACCTTTTGCTAGGTAAGCCCTTTTTTACGTACCTATTGACTGGACTATTGTTATTTATTGAAATTTTATTTTTCCGACTGAGTGAAAATAATGCCTGCACCGGGAGTCGAACCACGGATCTTTGACTTACAAGGTCAAGGCTCTACCAATTGAGCTATCCAGGCCGACAAACCGGTCGGCATTACTCACTCATACAACCTTTAGGCAGAAAACATCTGGTGTATCATTTAGATAGCTCAACAGAAATAAGCCGCAGGTAAAGGAAAACACCATTAAACATTGGGAAAGAAATACAATTTTTATTAAAATCACACAATCAACTGATTGGAAGAAAATCATATTTATTGAAATTTTATTTTTCCGACTGAGTGAAAATAATGCATGGACGGGAGTCGAACCCCGGATCTTTGACTTACAAGGTCAAGGCTCTACCAATTGAGCTATCCAGGCCGACAAACCGGTCGGCATTACTCACTCAGACAACCTTTAGGCAGAAAACATCTGGTGTATCATTTAGATAGCTCAACAGAAATAAGCCGCAGGTAAAGGAAAACACCATTAAACAATGGGAAATAAATACAATTTTTATTAAAATCACACAATCAACTGATTGGACGAAAATCATATTTATTGAAATTTTATTTTCACTCAGTCGGAAAAATAAAATTTCAATAAATATGATTTTCTTCCAATCAGTTGATTGTGTGATTTTAATAAAAATTGTATTTTACTAGTTGTTAGACTCAGCTTTTTTATGTCTATTAACTTATAATAAATAAGAACAAATTTTACGTCTACTGTTGAAGGAGGTTTGTCTCCCACCATCACTTATATGTTATATGCTCCCGCGTTGGAACTTCTAAGAATGTTTATGTTTATGCTTGTTAAGAAGAACAAATATAAATGTTTATTCAGAAGTTTTGTAGATCCATATAGGTATCTACGACATACTGGGTTCAGTTTTAAATTCAGTGCTTTAAAATGTATTAGTACAAATATCGTAGAATTAAAATATGTTGTTAATTAAATTGTTTATTTTTTGTTTTTTAATGTGTTAAATTAAGTCTTTGCCAAACATCCATATAAGATTTAAATGTAATATATATACAGGGTAGTTATAATTAAACTTCCCGTATAAACAGCATCCTACAGCCCAAACGGGGAATAGAACGCAACGAAATTTGGTATACAAACTATGCCAGGAAATGCGCTCACGGAATTTCGAAAAAAAATTTTAGTTCCAAAAAGTCCATCAGAGGGCCCCTTTTCCGGAAAAACATTAAATTTAACACAATGACCGATCAAAAAGGAATACAGAAACTATATTAACATTTACTGACTAGTTTCTGATCACCTTGTCATAGAACCTCAGAGTCATAGATCCTCAGAACAAGGAAAAACAACAGTACTCTGTTTTGCAAAAAGCTTCCTCCTCTTCGAAAGCATGCAAATCTCGACATTTTTTTCCTAGAACTGACAGCTTTTTCCGGTTTTACATTGATTTACTCATAATTCTTTTTCTGGATTGTTAATTTTGTTTCTGTATTCCGTTTTGGTCGTTTAGTGTGTTAAGCTATATGTTTTTTTTTTCGGAAAAGGCGCCGTCTGGTGGACATTTTGTTATTTTTTCTAAATTCCGTGAGCGCATCTCGTGTATAGTCTATATACCAAATTTCGTTGCATTCCGTTCACCATTTGCGCTGTAGGATGCTCTTTATAGGGGAAGTTTAATTTCCGCCACCCTGTATATATATATTTTATTTTTTAATCGATTGCAAAATGAGAAATTCCACATACAGACTTTATATTTGTCTATATTGCATACATAATTATAAACAACTTTAATGTTTATCTTCACAAAATTTTTTGAGACAGTTTTGTATAAAAATTTATGCAAAATAACAAGTAATTAATTTAGCTTCTTAACTTAACTAAACAAAACTCTTCTTTTGAACACAAATTTATTCTCAAGAGATACATTTTTAAATGTTATCTTAGTTAATATATTCTCTTCTTTCAAAAATGCATTACATGTTTTTATTTTAGCCACAAGGTGTTTGTTTTAGATTTCTTTCGTTGGTTCATTATGAAAAAAAAAATGTATCGTAATATAAGAGTTTGAATTGGAAAATACTTTCAATAAAACCAGAAAAAATAAATTGTGATACATTAAATAAATTAATTTAACTAGAAAAGCCCATTTCGAAAAAAATATATATATATTAAGAGTTACGAGAATTCCATAATTCGTAATTTCATTTATGTATGTAGTAATGCTAGTGGTAGTAATGATCTGTTCTTACGAAAGAAAATAATATTAATTAATAAAATCTTTTTTTCACCGCTTAAGAGATTACTGCATGTAATTACATTTTATAAGGTAGAAAATAAAAACTAGCTAACTTATATGATAAAAACTAATAAACTTTTAATTTTTTAAGAAACATTTTGTATAATTTTCGTGCATTTTAAAATACATTACATTTTATTATAAGTTTCCCGAAACTAAATATAATGTAACAAATGGACCATCACATTTCGTTCATTATTTGAACAGGTTTAAAATGGTCTTTTCTATGTAAAAGTGATCTAATGGGAGCTGAAAATATGAGATCATGTGTATCCGTAGAGCAAATTTATATAAGTAGAAATCACATTCAATACTAAAGTTTCTATAGAAATGGTAACTGAGGTTAAGAAAAATGGATAATATTCCTGTGACGTCGCAGTAGGTAAAATCGCCGAACACGTGTCCGATATTTTGTAAACAAATTAGATTTAAGATGCCATTTTATTGTTATGCAAAATATTTCCTAAATATTTCTGCAGTAAAACTTAATAATCAGATATCTGTTTAAACAAGAACAAAAGAGAAGTGTAAACAACGGAATCGAATGATAAAGTTAAGACTATTCCATATCGTAAAATTGCAGAACATATTATGTATACACACACACACACACACACACACACACACACACACACACACATATATATATATATATATATATATATATAATGAATAAAAGATTAATAAGAACATTTTATACACACACACATATATATAGACATTAAAGCTTAAATAATTAGAATTTCAATCAATTTAATAAATTAATTTATTAAATGGAACATCCATTTAAATTTGTTAACATCGCCACAGTTCACATGGCAACATTTAATATTACATATGTTGATTAATATTAATGTATATTACTAAAACTGGATTTAAAAAAAAACAAAGGTATCACTATATCACTCTTACTTCAATTTCATATAATCTGTAACTCTTATAAATAATTTTGCAAGATAAAAATTTGCAAGCCACAATGCTTTGTTATGGTAGAGTTGAGGATTGTTTGCCTAACCAGGTGATGTTCTTGTAGCCTCGAACCCAAAGTGTGAATATGGTCCATTTTCTTCGGTCACGTGACGAGTGAGACGGCCAGATCCGTAGATAATTGCATGGCAGGGGAAAAATCCTTGAAAACACTTGATCGAAAGGGGGCGAAGGGCTTGACACAGTAGGAGGAGATAAGAAATTAACAATCGACGGAAACTTCTATAAGATGATGAAAATTAGATTAAAATAAAATTAATTAAAGTTTGTTTGTTTTTTTGTTGTTAATTAAAAACTATGATTCCTTACCTACTATACGTTCATAAACTTTGTTGAAAATCAGAATGGAATTGTGAAATTTTCTATTCAAATAATGTGATTCTATTTTTTATATAATCAAATAAAGTGATTCTATTTTTGCAGTATATTACGCTTAAATTTCACATTTTTTAACGGGAAATAAAAACAGTGAAACTTTTAAATGAAATATACTTTTTCAAGCTTTTAAAAAAGTATTAGGAATAAAAGTAATAATAATAATAATAATAATAATAATAATAATAAAACCTCCATATTTTACGATATATATATATATATCCATTAAACACTATTGTTCTTCAACTTATGTAAATAATTATATTTCTTACGATGATGTTATAATTTCAAACTAACAAATATATTATTATACTTATATAGACTTTAGAACACGTACAAGCACATGCAAATACAGATCATCATAAAAATAGCAAAATTAAAATACTGCTCACTTTGAAATGCATGCCTTAACTAAAATCTTATTGAACACTTTTTCACGTTTAAGAAATATTTGTTACATAATATATCAATAATGTTTTTCACGGATAAATTGATTACTTTCTCTTTCTTGTACATATGTTTAAAAAAGTATTGTTTTGGGGTCAAATATTCGAAACTGAATTATATATTTTAAATATACCTGAATGTTATAGTTACATGTTGTAAGGTAACCTGAATCCAAAATTATGTTTTTAGCGGTTAGTCTCTGTGTGTGTGTTATCAGGATACGTCGAAAACGAATAGCAGCAGGAAGTTAAAACTCTCTATTCTAAACCTGTATCAAATAAAGATGTTACACTAAACTTACCTTTGAGATCAAGTAAATGGTTCGTGTATAGGAACACACAAGAAAATTAAAATACATGACGACTATGTGGGAATTTGAATGTAAGTAGAGATTAACACCTGCAGTCTCCACTAAACCAATTGAAATGAATAGATATTATTAATATACGTTAAGGCAGGTTACATGTAGATTATAGTATAATAATCATTTATTGTTCATTTATAGGGCTACAGAAAAAAAAAAAAAAAAAAAAAAAAAAAAAAAAAACGAAAATATATTGGAATAATATTTGAGATATGGTGTAAGTGTATCTCAGGTTGTGCTGTGTTTTATTAATATAAGATAATATTTCTGTCATCGTCCTCATCAACACCGGCGCAGAAGTCATGAGCCCATTTGTTACATTCACTGCACTTGATCCATTCTTCTCCTTGTGCTGATCTTGCATATATTTCGTGACAGTACAAGCATGTAACCTCTACATCGTCTGGATCACTGTCTCACGATATGTCGTCTGTTCGTAGGGTAGGAACGTGACTCTTTTGGCTTGTGAACTGTATGACACCCGACCTATTTGCTATTTGACAATTTGACCATTACCTTTTGACCCAACCTCGAGATACCCCGTTTTATCCTACAGCAGTCATGCAAAACATCTAGTCCTACATAATAAATCACACTGAATGTAGTTCTACTCTTTCATGCAATTAACTTAAAAAAATTCCTTTTAGCTAATACAAACTCTCACGTCCGTATCTGCAAGGTAACTTAATAATTAAAATATGCAAACATCACACTTACCTTATATCAGGGTAATAAAAAAGTACATAAATTTTGGGAGCGACTCTGTGAATCTGCAAGCAGTATCTCACGTGGAAATTAATACCAGACACGGCGCGCACAACCTATAGCAATGGCATACAGATGGCAACATTGTATAAGCGGGGTTGTCAAAAAACCCGTTTTGCCCTTCCACCCCATTTTGTCCACCCTTCCCCTACACTGTTTTGCATAAAACTACCACTTCTTCGAAAGCATGCAAATCTCGACATTTTTCCCCCTAGAAATGAGAGCTTTTCCCGGTTTTACATTTTATTGCTCATAATTATTGTTCTGGATTGTTAATTTTGTTTCTGTATTCCGTTTTAGTCGTTTATTGTGTTAAACTATATGGTTTTTTTTTTTTTTTTTTTCGGAAAAATCGCCCTCTGATGCACATTTTGTATTTTTTTTTCTAAATTCCGTGAGCGCATCTCGTGTATATTCTATATACCAAATTTCGTTGCATTCCGTTCACCCGTTTTCGCTGTAGGATGCTGTTTATAGGGGAAGTTTAATTATAGCCACCCTGTATATATATATATATATATATAGATATAGATATTATCGATTGCAAAATAAGAAATTCCACTTACAAATTTTATCTTTGTCTATATTACATACATAATTATAAACAACTTTAAAGTTTATCTTCACAAATTTTTTGAGACAGTTTTGCATAAAAATTTATGCAAAATAACAAGCAATTAATTTAGCTTCTTAACTTAATTAAAGAAAACTCTTCTTTTGAACACAAAGTTATTTTCATGAGATAACATTTTTAAATGTTATCTTAGTTAATATATTCTCATCTTTCAAAAATGCATTACATATCTTTATTTTTGCCGCAAGGTGTTTGTTTTAGATTTCTTTCCTTGGTTCATTATGGAAACAAAAAATCGTTAAATACGAGTTTGAATTGGAAAATACTTTCTATAATACCAGAAAAAATACAATGTGATACATTAAATAATTTAATTTAACTACAAAAGCCCTTTTTAGAATATATATATATATATATATTATGAGTTACGAGAATTCCATAATTCGTAAGATTTATGTATGTAGTAATGCTAGTGGTAATGATGCTCTGTTTTAACAAAATAATAAAGTTATAATTAATAAAATCGTTTTCTCACCGCTAAATAGATTACTGCATGTAATTACATTTTATAAAGTAGAAAATAAAAACTATCTAACTTATATGAAAAGAACTAATAAACTTTCCATTTTTTAAAGAAACTTTCTGTATAATTTTCGTGAATTTAAAAATACGTTACATTTTATTATAAGTTTCCCGAAACTAAATATAATGCAACAAATGGATCATGACATTTTGTTCATTATTTGAACAGGTTTAAAATGATCTTTCCTATGTAAAAGTGATCTAATGGGAGTTGAAAATCTGAGATCTTGTCTATCCCTAGAGCAAATGTATATAACTAGACAGTATATTCAATACTAACGTTTCTATTGAAATGGTAACTGAGGTTAAGGATAATTTTCTTAGGTCACGTGACGAGTGAGACGGCCAGATCCGATGATAATTGCATGACAGGGAAAAAATCCTTGAGAACACTTGACCAAAAGGGGATGAAGAACTTGACATAATAGGAGGAGGTAAAAAATTAACATAATATAGATCCGGTATGTACTGCTTACCAAAAAAAAAAAATAAATATCGGCAATCGACAATCGAAGGATACTTCTATAAGATGATGAAAATTAGATTTAATTTTTTTTTTTTTTTTTTTTTTTTTTTTTTTTTTTTTTTAATTAAAAACCATGATTCCTTACCTACTATGCCTTCATAATCTTTGTTGAAAATCAGAATGTAATTGTGAAATTCTCTATTCAAATATAGTGATTTTATTTTTTAAAAGGTTTTGCAGTATATTACGCTTAAATTTAACATTTTTTAACGAAAAAAAAACAGTGAAACTTTTAAATGTAATATAATTTTTCAAGCTTTTAAAAAAGTTTTTCAGAACACTATTGTTCTTGAACTTATGTAAATCATTATATTTCTTAGGATGATGTTATAATTTCTAGCTAACAAATATATCATTATACTTATATAGACTTTAGAACACGTACAAGCACATGCAAATATAGATCATCATAAAAATAGCAAAATCAAAATACTGCTCACTTTGAAATGCATGCCTTCACTAAAATCTTGTAAATTTTTTCACGTTTAAGAAAGATTTGTTACATTATATATCTTCAAAAAGTAAAATTTATTTTAGTATTTTATTTTACTGAAAAATAACGTTTTTCACGGATAAATTTATTACTTTCTCTTACTTGTACATATGATTAAGAAAGTGTTGTTTTGGGATCAAATTTTCGAAACTGAATTATATATTATAAAAATAATTGAATGTTACATTTACATGTTCTAAGGTCACCTGAATCCTAAAATTATGTTTTTAGCGGTTAGTCTGTGTGTGAGTGTGTGTGTGTGTGTGTATGTGTGTGTGTGTGTTGTTAGGATATGTCGTCAACGAATAGTAGCAGGATGTTCAAACTCGCCATTCGAAATCTGTATCAAATAAAGATGTTACAACAAACTTACTTTTGAGATCAAGTAAATGGTTCGTGTATAGGAACACACAAGAAAATTAAACTACATGACGGCTATGTGGGAATTTGAATGTAAGTAGAGACTAACACCTGGAATCTCCACTAAACCAATTGAAATGAATAGATATTATTAATATACGTTAAGGCAGGTTTCATGTAGATTGTAGTATAATAATCATTTACTGTTAATTTATAGGGCTACACACACACAAGAAAAAAAGAAAGTATATTGGAATAATATTTGAGAGATGGTGTAAGTGTATTTCAGATTGTGCTCTGTTTTATTAATGTAAGATAATATTTCTGTGCACTATATGGTGTGCACATAGTTTTTACCAGATAATACAGGTCTGACAATAACTAAGCGAAAATATTATTTTTTTAACAATATGATTAAATGCTTTTTATAATATTTTACGATGTCCAAGATAACTACACGTGAATTGAAATCAATTTGTCATACCCATACGGTAAATAAAATATTTCTAATTTAGCTAAATCACTTATGTTTTTTTTTTTTACTCTTTTTGAAGTTTTATGAGAAATGAAGTCAAGTTTTTAACTTTTGATCGTTCTCTATGTTTCTTATGAGAGTAACTTAATAACAAATATATATACATATATATACACATATACATATATATATATATATATATATATATATATATATAAGTATGTATATATTTTTTTAAGTTAATAAATTTTTAACTTGAAAAGTTTGATCAACATTGATAAATTTCAAGGAAGAGTACGTGTGAAAGATACCTGAATTATTTTAAATGGAATTTTTATTTTAATAACATAATTGAATTCCTTATAATTGTAGGCATACTAATCAAACGCGGGGTTGAGTGGGGCGGCAGACCCACTCACACAGAGTTATTTGTCAAATAAATCCATTCTGAAGCCAAAAATGAATTGTTTTTAGCGTAAGTTTAGATGACAGTACTATTTTTTTTACCCTTTATATATACCCTTTATACATTTTACCCTTTATATATCAATCTGTATTTATAGTATCAAATTTTAGGGTAAGAGGAAGTCATGTGAGAGACTCAAAAACCTATCAGTTTACTTCGAAATTGGTACCCATCCCATGTTCAGGCGTTTTACAGAAACAGCGGTATAATTTGTCGTCTATATTGTTTATCGATGGTATACAGGGACACCATAGGTTTTACTTATTAATACAGGCTATGGGCAAAATTTCGTTTAAATGATTACACTGCATTTCCCAAAATGAATTTAAGATGCTGAAAATAATGTTTTCTGAAGAAAATGTTTGCTTAGACAATAATTAATTTTCACGGCCTCACAAATAATTTATAAAAATGTCCTGTAATCGTCGACATTTTGTCAATTTTTGAATATATATCCCTGAGCTATAAAGCATAATTTGCATAGTATTAACTATAACATGTAATGTTTATAACTCATGTACAGGGACACATATGAATTTTGTGACATTAGAGTCAGTGGGTAAAATTTACAGAGACACAAATGAAATTTATGACATTAGATTCAATGGGCAAATTTTTACTTAAGTGCATTTTAATGTGTTTATGTTATGGGAATTAACATTTATTATTAAGATGTTAAACGTATTTTTCTTTAAAAATTGTGTACTGACTAAATTATTTATTTGCAGGACTACACAAAAAATTTCGATGGTTTTCTGTAACCGTCCAAATTACGACAAATTCGGTTCAAATTTAAAGGAATTACAACGAAGTAATTGTATAGTTTTTATTGGCGTATATAAAAATTATGGCTTGTGTAAATAGACACACAAATGAATTTTGTACCTTCACGGTTAAAACAGGGTTTCTTATAAGTCTAATTTCAAATAATTGCAGTACATTATGAAATAAAAATATGTTATTTTAATGTTTAAAACCATGATTTCTCTGGAAAAATTGGTAATTCGTTTACAGAGCTACACAAAATAATTCCGATCTGTTATCTTTTGGCATGGAATTTGGCACAAATATTTATGAGTTAGAAGAAGTTAACACACGGCTATTAGTTACAAGGTAATTACATAGGTATAGACAGGCCGATACAATGGGGGTTGAGGGGTGATAGCCACTTTCAAAAACGCGTCTGGTGAGGTAGCGAGTCACTCATTTATGTATGTATACATAATCAATTTGAATAAAATGAAATAAATAAAAATAATGTGTTGATCAGGTGATGCAATTAATACGTTGGGGCTCCTGAGCTGCAGATCCACTAGTTATTTCAAACCAACTCATTTCCTTCATTTTCAATTTGTTGTGTTAACTTATATTATTCGTATATTTCCCTTTTCAAAAATTGTTTTTCAATGTAAATTTTAATTTTATTTCCAGACCCCCATTCAACCCCTATCACCATGTATTCGATCAAAATGAAAGAATTATATAGTTATATAAAAAATAAATGTTTGAATCATATGCTACACTATAACAATTTAAACGACTGTAAACCTAAATATGATTCAATAACCAGTAAATTAATTATAAGATCATAATCTAAAATTATGTTATCTATAATAGTGGCAGATAACATACATTATCAAGATAAAAATTTAGCCAATTTGCATAGAATTTAAAGGAAAAAAACCGATTAGTAAAATACTTCTTGTTTCCTCCCATTTAGCCTGAATGCATGCTTACATAAAATATGCTATCGAATCTCTAAACTTCTGACTACCATTTGAATTAATTTTATCGTAGCTTATAGCTTGTTTTTACCTTATAACCTGACAAAAATCCATAACATTTGCGACTTATGAAAAATGCGTCAAAATGCTTTTGTCATTATGATTCTGCTTAAAAATATTTTAATCGCATAATAAATTTTAATCGTAAGGCTATTTAGAGGCAGTGTTTCGCTTTGATCGGATAGTTTCCATTATAAAAATAAATTTGTTATATTACAAATTTGGCAAGAAGAAATTTCATTTTAGAAAACACAGTCACGCGAATCACTAAACCATTCATCGAGATAAGGTAATATAGAACATCTAAAATTTTCTGATAAATATCAATGTTAAGATCTCGTAATAGTAAGCATTTATGTGAGAAATTCTGAAAATAGGTCATCTGACAGTTTGTAGGCAAATTACATATCGACATCGTCATTAACGGAAAAAAAGTAGAGTATCGATATGCCAATAAACGTATACTTCGCCGTTACTGATCCAAATCTCTGTCGATGCCATTTGGTGGAGTAGGGCGGTGTGGACAAAAACTTTATGGAACCGATACAGAATGTGATATGTGGCCATAAAAAGTGGAATGAGCATGTCGTAATTCTTCGGTAAAGGCTTTATTTGTCATGAGTAGAAGGAGAAGGGGGCTCCTACTCCAGCAGGAGCAAAGAGCTGTGGGGTTGTGGGGTTGTGGGGTTAAGGGGCTCCTTCTACTACTACCCGGTCAGTGTGTTATCTTATCGGTGACGCATGACGACATGAAAGATAAGGAGGGTTAGAATTAGGATGTTATCTTGAATGAATATTATTTTAAGAGAATTTTAATTAGGATTTTAAAATTAATTTTAAACTTAGAAAAAAATTTTAAAAAGAGAATTTCTTATGTTTGATGAGATTTTTCTTATACTTAAAAAAGAAAGAAATGTACTCACCTTGGAATCGAACCCAGTACTTCATCTCTTCGAACCTCTGGCGTTTGACCTCGCGACCATGGCCCCGTCATTTAGAGATAAATAAAGAGATATACTTACCTTGGAATCGAACCAGGCACCTTTCCTCTTCAAGCTGAATCAGGGGTCTTTCAGCAAACTGCTTCAGGTGGATATCTGAAAAGAAATAAAACTAGTGTGTGCCTATCCCACTTCTTTCATGGGGAGGCTTTAGACTCCCCCATAGGCGGGTTAACACACACCTTTCACACACCATTCACACACACACACACACACACATTTTTTTTTTCTAGCTAAAACAGCTTATTCTTTCTTCTAGCTTTTTCTTTCTTCAAGTTCAATCAATTTTTGTATGCAAGTTTTCTAGATGCAGGAACAATATACAAGTTTTCTAGATGCAGGAACAATATACAAGTTTTCTAGATGCAGGAACAATATACAAGTTTTATATACAAGTTTTATATACAAGTTTATCACTATAGATCTGTGTGGAGGGGTATTTTGTAATGGCCATAGGCCAGACTTGTAATCCCATCCTCTAAGAGGTAACGTTTATCGTCAAAAGGTGATAAACATTTCTTGTTTTGTTCTACCGTGCATAGGTGATGTAATTGCTGTGCTATACGAGTTTGTATCTCGTAGGATGTTTTCTGCTGATGTAAGCAATTATAATAGTCTTGATGGGTTAATTTTTTTCGTACAATCCGGGTGGACACTCCCTTGGCTCTTTTTTTCTCTTCACGGTTAGATTTTATTGAATACATTTTTGATTTTAATCCAATAAACTGGTGTGCAGCTTCACCGCAAAGTTCGTCTTTGAATTTTCCTAATCTTTTTTTGTTAGCATTGGAAAACAGTGGGTGATGAACTGGGTAATCGGAAAAATCAAACTTATAGGAATAGGTCTTCATTTCCTCTTCGAAACGTTCACTTTGTATATGATAAGTTAATGAATCGGTGTCTGTGAAGAGTAGACGAGCACGATTTCCATATAACTTCTTGATGAAATTATAATGGAAATCATACATGAGGATTTTGGATAGCTCTAATATTGCAAATCCAACGTAAATGGGTCGGTTCATGAAAATGCTAGCCTTTTTTCTCTCCACAGCTACCAGATTCTCATCAAATTCTTTAAAATTTATGTAATTAGGGGAGGCAGTTAGTCGAAGAGCTCTTCTGGTTGTGGTACACAATTCGATGTTTCTTCGTTTTCTGAGATTTTCTATACATTTGCCATAAATCGAATTGTTTAAAAGTTTAAAAAAAGATTTTTCAAAACTTGTTTTGGCATTTTTTCTCTGTTCAGTGTTGTGTGCAATATATTTTTTGAGCCAAGGAGATTGGTGGAATTCTAGGACTTTACTAATTTTTACGTGTTGGAGACCTTGCTGGAGATAAAATTTTAAATTCCTATAATGGCAGATATACATTTTTTTCGACTGTAAATTCGGGATGAGTTTAGCACTTCCTCGATATTTTACTTTTAAAAGATGTTTCGCATAGTTGGATAACATATGCTCTTGAACTGTTATCTTTTCCGGGGCAAGCGGGTAGTCGTTATGAGAGTCATGAAGTTCCTTGGGATAGTCCAAATCAACTTCAAATATGTACCCTCTCTCGGCATTGTCGTGCAACTGAAGAATTTTTTCTTTATTGAATTCTTCCGGATTTCTCCACTGAAAGCAACCGTCAGGCATGTACTGGGACATAGCCCAACCGTAAAGGTTGTTGGCATCCCAGTACATTATATGACTTGTGGGTTCATTTTCCTTGTAGTCTGGAAGTTGGGAGTTGTTAGCTGTCGCAAACCTGTGAGAAATTTGCGACACACCACCTCGAACGCCTTGTTCGATAAACATTAACATCTCCACATCGGTTAGAAGTTCCAGCTCCACCTTACTCATCTTTAGACAAGCTTGCCATGAAAATCCGGGAGAAGTTACAAGATGTGCTGGGTCAATTTCATAGTTGTGTAAACATAAATTTCTAAAATTTTGAAATATGTCGGCTAAGAGGAGCACATCTGTTTTCACGTATAAGTCGTGATAGTCTCCTAAGTTTTTCAGTTGGAAAGTTTGCCATACACGTTTGGCATGGTTATAATCAGCTTCACTAATTTCTTCGTTATTTAACGAACTGTAGAAGGCTGATGGCGGTGGTAGTTGCCTCTCTTCAAATTTTGTAAAAGTGTCGAAATACTCATAAGGGTAGACACCCTTACGTCGCAGCAATGTCAAATCTGTGTTAGGTGGGAAATTTTCTTTTAAGATTTGGAACTGATCACTTTCTAGACTTTGTGAAAGTTTATCTAAGGAGTCTGATAGAAATTGGAAGGAGTCTATAAAACGCAGCTGGATGGAGTCTTGTTGTTTTTGCAATTTAAATGTTAGATATTTTTCCATCGTTGCAGCAATCACATCAATTTTATGATCATTATATTTACCGAGTTTTGTCATAATATGATGGCCATCATAGTTTTTTAAATTATGGAAAACCACGGGTATAACTTTTGGCATTTTATAGTCTAAATTGCAATAAGGATGAGCTGCCCCTCTAAACTTGGATGTTAGGTGATCGTGGTCTCGAACTCTCTTTTTGCCTAATGTTTTATGGCATATGCTGCACTCTGTTGCTTGCTAAAAGGCCTCCTCCTCTTCAGCTGATAAATGCATTGGAGCAACTTGTTTTAGTTTCGCTCCTAACTCCTCCTTTTCTAAAATTATTTTATCGAGGAAGTGCTCGACAGCGTCTGGACCCCTGTAAACGGTAATAGGTTTAATGCTGCGTCCGTCGGAACCCACAATGGCATATGCGTAACCACAGGGGATATGTTTAGCAGTATTGAATTGATATGGTGATAAGTTAGATGGCTTGGTCGAGGCAATAGGTAGTAAAAGGCTTTCAAAATCAGCATAAATAATAAACGGTACTGGGTGTTGCAAGTGCGTACCTGAAAATTTTAAAATATTGTCATCTTCAGTTGGCATTGTGATAGCCTGAGCAGTTTGTTTTTTACAATAAGGTAAGTGATTATTCAATAAGTCCTGTCTGCTGAATCCGTGCAAACATCGAAAACAATAATATTGGGCTACTTTATGCTTTGTACGATGACACATGAACCGTGAAAAATTTCTTATAAGACAATAATGAGTATTGTTTTCATCTGATATTAATAACAGATTGATAACATCATCATCTTCACGTTCGGATACATATAAGATGTAAATTTCCCCATCGACATAACTATAGACATTAATTCTTATGTTATTTAAAGTTTCCAACATGGGCATTTTATGATAAGGTACAGGAAAGGTGACATTTCCCATATTAATTGTATGTTCGTACTTGGTGCATACTTGCTAACACGTTCAGGGTAGTCTTGTATATTCATCTTATGTGCTAGGACACACCAAAGCCAACACTTTTCATCATCAAAGTTTTGTATGTTCAAAAGAGCTTTCTTCCCTTTCAATTCTTTGGGCAGCCTCATATAAGTACTACCTTTAAGTGGATTATAGGTAGCTATCTTTAATTCAAAAAAGCAGATTTTTTTGAGTGTCCACCCGGATCCGCGGTCTAAAAATTTGTCGAAGGAGTTTAAAATTTTTCGATGAGCCTCTTCTAAATGTTGATCTAATAAATCTATTGTAAATTCAGGATAGGTGTTACTTCGAAAATAGGTGGAGAGTACTTCTAGATCCCCTTCGACGGAAGTCTTTTCTAATAAAACTTTAATGATTAAGTGCCATTTGATACTCTTTTTTTCTTCGATAGCTCCCTCAAGATAAAATTTCAACTCATCTAAAGAGGATTCATAAAAAACAGTAATGTCGAATTGGGTTTCTTCATCGGGTTCAATATATACCGTTCTGAAAACGTCTAACGCATTGGTCTGTTTCCGTGGCCTAGGAGGCAAATTAGTTGAAGTTTTTTTTGTTTTTTTTTTTTACAGATATGAAATTAGATGGGGGTTTACAATGGGATGTTCGCATATGCATCATCAAATTGTATTTGGTTGCAAACTTTTGTGGACATTCTCTACATGAATAAGCAGGATGGTCATGTTTTTTCAAATGGGCTTGAAAATTATCCTTTCTAGTAAAGGTTGTATTACATTGTTCGCAGGTAAACAGTTGACTGCTTTCATGTACTAACATATGTCGATTCAAATTGCGTGTTTGTGTAAACCTCTTATTACAGATAGGGCATACCTATTAAAAAAAAAAAAAAAAATCCTAAGTCTTGATGGGTAAATAAACCGTTAAAAAATATTTCCAAGTTTAAATGTAATATATTAAAAGTTATCTTTAATTTAAAAAAAAATCCTAAGTTTTGATTAGTAAATAAACTGTTAAAAAATATTTCCAAGTTTAAATGTAATATATTAAAAAAAAAAAAAAAAAAAAATTAACAAGTTATAAAAAATCCTAAGTCTTGATGGGTAAATAAACCGTTAAAAAATATTTCCAAGTTTAAATGTAATATATTAAAAGTCATCTTTCATTAAAAAAATTCTAAGTCTTGATGGGTAAATAAACTGTTAAAAAATATTTCCAAGTTTAAATGTGATATATTAAAAATTTTAACAAGTTATAAAAAATCCTGAGTCTTGATGGGTAAATAAACCGTTAAAAAATATTTCAAAGTTTAATTGAAAAAAAAAATAATAACAAGTCAATTAAAAATAATACATACCTTAGAAGGCTCGGGTTCTAACTGTTTGGAAGGCTCGGCTTCTAACGGTCTGGAAGGTTCTGACTGAACTATATCCCTATGTGTCCTTTTATGTCGATTAAAACTGTCCTTTCTGGAAAATTCTTTCTTGCAAATGTGGCAAAAAAACATTTTTTCGGTCTTGTGCGTGTTTAATTGACGTAGCAAATGATCTCTTCTAGCAAAACTTTTTCCGCACGTTGAGCAGGTCTGAAAATTAAGAAAAATGTGTTTTAGAAACCTAACTTTAAAATAAAAATTTTATTTGAGTGTGTAAACCTAACTTTAAATTAAAAATTTTATTTTATATGTGTAAACCTAACTTAAATATTTTAAAATAAAGTATTTTTAACCATAATATTTAAAAATTAAATATTTAATTGTTTGAATGTATAAACCTAACATTATTCTATTTTAAAGTATAAACCTAACTTTAAAAATGTAGACCAAACAAAGCTAAAATTTACCTAACAAAAATTTAATTCTATCAAAGTTAAAATTTTTCATTCCCCACTGAAAATTTTACTTAACCCAAATATAAAAATCTAACAATAAAAAATATCACATACCTTGTTTTTAGATGATGAAGAGGTATCACTAGATATGATAGGCGTAACATCAGATACAGGTGCATGAGCAGCAGCAAGTTCAATGGGACCAACACCAGTAGACACGGTTGCGGTAGTAGGAACGTAGGCAGGCATGACACCGACATCAGGCATGGGGGCAGAAGCAGCAGGTATCTAAAAAAGAAATAAAACAATTTTTTAATTAAACATGATTTTTCAATATATATGATTTTCACAAATATATTTACAAAAATAAGTTTAAATTAGTATGTATAAAATGACACTTACATGCATCTTTAAGTGTCGGACCAGTTCAGTACTTTCACCGAACTGTTTTTCACAAATTGCACAGCATAACAATGGATTTAAAATTGGTGCAGCATTGAAATTGGGTGGTCCTGTTGATGTACCTTCACCAGGATCCTGGCAACGGGACACCTGGAAAAAAAAATATATACATATATATAAATATATATATAATTAAAAATAAGAAACAAAAAATAGTTAATAAATAATTGTATAAAAAAAGTTTATATAAAATAATTATTACCATGTTCAAAGCTTGATTATAATTTTGCAGAGGCTCTGCTGTTACGGTTAGATTATTAAAACCCCCAACCGATGGCGATGCATCCATCTAAAATATAAATATTACTTTTTAATTAAAACAATATTTAATTGAAATAAATTTAAGATGTAAAAATATTAATGAAAGGCCCCTACCAAATCCTCAAAGGGAATATCCCAGTCGATCTCATTACATCCTGCAATATCGTATAGTTCGATATCACCAAACAATGAGAACTATTTAAAAAGCAAAAATAAAAAAGGAATACAGTTTTTTTTTTTAATCTTATCATGTAAAAGTATACTTAAAAAAAAATTTTTAATGGGTTAATAAAAAATTCTAATAACTGCTTAAAAATTAAAATAGTATTTGCATTCATATTATACCAATGTATCGTTTATTTAAGCGGAAAAAACTATTATTTTATAAAACATTAAATAACTAAGACATATTTTTTTATCCGTAAAACGAAAAGTATATTTTTAAGTCGAAAATATTAATGACTGCTTAAAAATTAAAATAGTATTTGCATTCATATATTAACAATAGATCGTTTATTTAAGCGGAAAAAACTATTATTTTTTAAAACATTAAATAACTAAGACATATTTTTTTTATCCGTAAAACAAAAAGTATATTTTTAAGTGGAAAATATTAATGATTGCTTAAAAATTAAAATAGTATTTGCATTCATATAATAACAAAGCACCGTTTATTAAATCCCAATAGTCTAAGTTTAAAAATAGAAGTGTAGGAATCTAAATTCTCAAAAATTTTACACGTAATAAGTGGCTTATTAAATTGTAATAGTTTAAGTTAAAAAATATTAATGACTGCTTAAAAAAAAAAAAAATAAATAAATCTAATATGATCTTAAAATAGTATTTCCATTCATTCATACATATTAAATATAAGAATATTTAATTTACTATTCATACATTTAAAATTATAAAAGATAAACCAAACTACTTACTTGATTATTATCGGAAAAATCCATTGTAACTTCGAAGAATAAATCCTTGCAGAACTTTAAGTTAACGGAACTGTATCCAAAATAGAACTGATAAGAAATGACTTTAGGTGATGGTATTTAAACCCTTTTTCCTATCTGCAAATGACGTGATATCTCTCTGCATCACATGCGGGTGATGTTACATCACGAATGTACGTTATCATATTCTAGAATTTTCTACCTCATATGGGAAAATTTCGATAACTTAGTTTGTGAACGGGGTCGATAAATAAATTTTGTTAGTATATCGTGTTATCAAATGATACTTAATTTAGAAATACTTTGTTTAATTACAAATCAGTTTTAAGATATCTATCAAAGTCGAGTATTTGTTTTAAAGTGAATGTCTTATCGAATGAGACTTAATTTTTAAGAATCTAAACAAAGGAAATGTTTCATTATTTATCCACCAGATAGTTTCACACGGAAATGACTATTTTGTGTACTGTTACTATCGTAAAACAATCTCTTGTAAATAGATAATTTAAGTTTGGAGAAACAATTGTTAATTTTCTAGAAGAGATAATAGTTTCTTAACATTAATTATTCAAGTTGATTATTTTACTGAGTGTTCCAAAAGATAAGTTTATTTTTCCCTAAGACAATCTGAATATAGCTCCTGGAAAACATTTACTTTGCAAATATATGATAAACTTTGTCAGCTAACAAATTCTTTCTAGAAGCAACTGGTAATTCCCCGTTAAAATACTTTGATAGTTAGGAATTATCAAATTTGATGATTGAAGTTATCTTAAAATGATATTTCTAATTTTAAGAGTTATTCAAAATAATTAAAGGAAATTGTACATTATCAAATCTTTGATTCAAGCTTACTTAAAAAGACTTTTTATAGATTAATTATTCTTAATGATTTTTTATCCAATTGGATTTATACTAAAGAATAATTTAAAAAAAAAACAGACAATTTTTTAACACAAAAATTATTTATTAAAGATTCAACATATGTACACATTATTATGTTTCACATCAAACAATTTAGCAAAATATTACAAACACATTTTCGATAATTCAGTGTCTTACAAAAAACAATCTTCAAACAGTTTATCAAAATATTCTATTGGATATTCTTCAAAAAATGATAAACTATAATTGCAGAAACACTTCGAAAAAATATTTTTACAAATTTTGTAACAATTCAAATTTAATAAGACACTTTCTTTCATCACATTGAATTTTTGTTGTGCATTTAACATGAGACAATCATGTCTGAATTGAGATGGATGGGATATTAAACAACCTTCACATACATATAACTTCTCAATATTAATTTTTGCCTCTTCACAAATGCAATTAATATAATGTTCTTTTGTTTCATGAATATCGATATGTGAATCACACGTCACAGATTTATTCAACACTATGGCAGGAATCTGTTTTGTTAAAATTCCTTCGATAAGACAATCAGTAATTTGCGATTTTATTTCGTTAATCCTCATCAAATGACTTCTACCAAGTTTTATGCCATTCGGCTTGAAATAAAAACCATTATCTTTAGTTTTAAAAATTTGCTGTAAATAGCAACTATCCTCATCCCAAAATGCTGTTAGTAACTGGTTATTGCTAATAAAACTGTCTTTTACTGAAGAAAAATTAAAAGAGCTTATCTTACTTTGAAAATGATCCCAAGTCGCCGGTGTTAGAATCACACCATTATTTGTAGGGTACCGTTTCCCATCATGGGTTTCTTTGAAACTTCGTATATGCAATCGGAGAAAAACGTCATTTTCCAACATGACTTGGATAAAGGTAAGCCAACCAATATCCCATTCGGCGAGGAGAGGATTAGGCTTGTCTTTCTCTTGGTCAAGCCAATCGTTGCTGTTTTGGGGAAAATCGTTGTTGTTGTTTTTAGGAAGCACAGTTTTTTCAATTTGTACATCAGGAAATAGAGTTTTTTCAAACTGCGGCTCGAGGTTCAATCGTGGTTTTTTCAGGGGTGGCGATATACAAATTAAATGACGAAAGTTTAAACTAATTCTTGAATTTTTAATAGACGAGTCAGGAGCAATTCCGTGGGTAAAAAGTTCATTGGTGGGTTTCCCCATAGTATATAGAGAACCATGTTCCAAGTTAATGACTGTAGACGGCGCATTCACTTTTTTAAACTCGATTTTTCTTGACGCACCAAAACTTAACACAGCGATAGGAAAAGTATCATCCAAACTGTTTTCATTGTCTTTGTGCTGTGAAATATAACTTTGGCCATCACAATATACATTTAATAGTACATAATTGTATGTACAGCCGATATGCTTTTCCACAAGATTTCGCAGTTCCGTCATTAAGGAAGTCCATGGCTGAGCAGTTACTTGCGTACCGCTGAAAGCATAGGAAAGTCCAGCATCACCATAGGCTAACACTTGGCGTTTAGGTACAACATCCTTACCCCAAATTTTAAAAGTAGGGGTATAAAACGGCAGAATTTTTAACTGTTCAAAATAGGCATCGGCTTTCGTCTTCTCAATAAAATTTGCATAATAACTTACGTTTAATCCGTTTTCGAAGAAAGTAGTAGCCATGTTTAAAAAGCACGTCTAACACAAGCAGAAAGAACAAGTGAAATGAGGTCTTTTATACTGATTTTATCTTAGTATGACGTAGTGAGCTACGTGACAGATAACACAAACCTTCCAGTGGGCAATGTCAAGTGACGTAGTAGTAGATAAGACCACGTGGTCTTGATAAGATCACGTGATTTTTGATAAGAAATAGCATTATCGTTCATTTCACCTCGTGCGACTGGAAGAAGAGGACGCTAAGTGTGGAGGTAAGCTCAATTTTTATCTACTATATATTTAAACAGAAATAAAGAGACCAGTGTTTTATATTAAAAAATATTTTTTATTAATAATTTAGCCAATAGGGGGTTACATTTGAACGTTTTCGTTCCTTGGCTACAGAAGATAATAAAAATCTGTTTTTTATAAAACTTTTAGGCATATGCATATCATTAAGGGCTTGCAACAATTCGCCCTGTGCATTGATAGGTACTTTCTTATTCGTAGAAAATATTAAATTTAATAAATCGGCAATATTAGAGTTCTTTATTTTACGGTTTTTATAAGTCACTTCACCTGTTTCGTCCCATTGCAATTTGTGAGGACTTGTTTTAAAAAATCCAAGTAAATTCGTAGCTTGATTCTTCATTCTTTTAGGCACTCTAGTTAAAGCAAGTTGTTCATAGTCTTGCACGGGTTCGGGTTTCACAGAAACAGGTTCGGGTTGAGGTTCGGGTTTCACAGGTTCGGGTTTCGCAGATTCGGTTTCGGGTTTCATCGAAGACTCTTCATTCGCGCGATGAATCCATGGGAGATTGTTTTCTTGCAAATTCATTTTTCTTTGTAATAACTCATAATAACGTCGTACTTTTTCATAATCCGGTAACGAACTGTTTAATATTTTTAGCAATGCTTTATCCAGTTCACTCAATTGTCTTTGCGAAGGAGTATGTTTGTTTAACACCTCTTCGGGTACTAAAGCATATTTTTTAGCGAATTCCATGAATGAGCGTACTAAGTGCAGTTATAGCAGCGGGAATTAAAACGTTTAAAAATCCACCTTGTTGTACAATCAGTTTCTTTTTAGTGAATAAAGAACCTTTTTTTGTCCCAATTTTTCTAAGAGTAGTCTTATATTTCGCTAACGATCGTTTCTGACAAGTAGTGAGAGGTACGTTACCTTTCAAAGCGTTCAGAGTACACTCGCAAATAGCTTTAACAGTACGATTAGGTAATTTTTTTAAAAAATGTTTTCGTAATCTCTGGGGACACGATCGAATCAATTCTAAATCTCTTACTTGTTGCTTTGACAATGTCATGTTAGCAACTGATGTTTCACAATTGTGAATCGATTATTTATATTTATACAAAAATTGAATTTGATTGGGTAGGATTTGAGTTCGTAATCTCATCTCTTCATCCGTTTCATTCTTCAAATCAATAAACAGGTAGGAAAAGGGTTTCTTTGTGGCATCCTCATACACTTCTTGAAAAAATTTTGATTTTTTAGGATACAACTGTCTGCCTAAATGCATGATTTGACTTAAGTCCCGTCGATTTTTAAACAGGAAAATGTATTGCGCATTTAAGGAAACTGTTCTAATTTCACTTCCTTTTTGAAAAAAATTTTGTGTTAAAAATACAACACTTAGATTTAAATGATGACTGCCTTTCGTAAATAACGAAGTCAATCGTTTATCGTTACTGCATTCCGCCATTAAATCGTCTATCACAAACAAAGTGTTGCCACTTAGATATTCCTTAAAATTAGAGGGAAACCCTTCTACAAAAGTTACATCAGGTATTTCGTCGTATAAAGTTTGATAAATACCATAAAACCATACCACTTTATCGATTGGAGGATGAAACATTTGTTTTTTATATTGTAACAAATCTCGCATAAAAAATGATTTACCGCATCCGGTAGGACCTGCCAGAATCATAGTAAAAGGGTGTTGTAACTGTGGGAACTCCATGATGAATGAACACAGACACAAAATACATACAGTTTAAATAAGTATTTATTGATAAAAATTAGCATACACACGAAATCTTTTAGCAACAAAATTATAGACTCTCTGGTCGTTACACACATTCTTGGTTACAAACATTGATAAAAAATCTTTAAGTGTTTTTCCCCTGCATCTACAGTACAAATAATAAACACAATATTGCCCACACACGGCGGTTGTAGTACTCTGCAGCATAAGAGGGTTATAGTTCATATAAGCAAAACGGGATACAAAGTTCTTTATAGGTCCTTTAAAAAATCTCGGGTCGTTTCCATACGAATCAAAGAATTCCACTTCATCATCAGATTGTATAAAGAATGCTAACCAATGCATTCCAGGCTCGGATGAATCATCCGTGTTGCATACGAAACAGGTAGGATAACGCACAATCTCCTCGGGTAATTGATCACTTGGGAACACATCCAAAAAATATTTTTTCGTTACTTTGTCACGTGATAAAATATTCTTGATTTGCAAAGAGTTCATTTTCATTAACTAGCAAAGTCACATAAAACGTGACGGGACTTGGTAATTTCTATAACGTTTTCAAATTCACCATACACAAACACGGATATGGTAGATGTTAAAGCATTAGAAAATTTAATCTCAATTCTTAAATTTCCTTGTTGTTGTAAATTCAGGTGAGGACCGTCACACAAATCGGGACTTGGATCAAAAGCAAACAAAGTGTGTCCATCTACGAAATCTTCACGGGATATATAATTCCCAGCATCGCGATTAAAACCAGAGAATAATCGATGATAAGCTCTTATATATTTTTTGTCTCGGAAATTCAGTTCTAAAGGTTTACTAGGTACAGGTTGACCGTCTACATACACACTTAAAAAGTTTACATTATAATGATTAAAATAAAAAGGGTTTAACTCGTATCTACCACTCATGGCTGTATTATCTAACAATCCAATAATTATGCGTTTCGGCATGGCTCCCAGAAACACATTATCCTGCATAAAAGACATACTTCCTGAAGGAATAGTATAAGTCTTGCATAAAACTCGGTCGATCGGGTATTTCGCAGAATTTTTCTCCAATGCTTTTGCATGTCCCAATAAAACCCCAGGATTCACTTTCACTTTACGAATAAATAAAGAAGCATGTTCCAATACAACGTTAAACTTCTTATCCTGGCCAGCGACTTGTTTAGTCATTAAACAAAACTGAGGAGGGCTTCGAATCATTTTAATTTTTAAATCAACCATATTCAATAACAGGCGATTCTGTTGAAAGATATCACAGTGTAGAGGTCCAATCATATCTAAGATTTTACTATTTTTAGTCAGTTCATACCGAGTTTTCAATCCGGAGTTTTCAGGTGGGGCTTGTGGTATAGGATCTGATACAGTTAAATTATTGTCTTTGTAGAAACATTCACAGGTCAATAAACTTTTCTTAGCATCTTCGCCATAATTCAATAAAGTTTCGATATAGGCACGATAGGGATAAGTGTTACTCGAAGAGGATATTAATCTTTCATTCAAACTCACATCGATCTGGGAAAATAATGCGTGAAAAAATAAATTAACAGGTGCAACAGGTTCATTATCAGCCAGAGCAGTTCCGTCACCATTCACAATTTTCACTTTTAGGTACATGTGCGAGGAGGATAAATCAATATATTCTTCCCCATTACCCGTGATGTTAAATTCCACGGGTCCCCCATCGCGAATATTTGCTAGAGGGTGAAATTCAACAAAATGTCCTTTTTCAATAGCTGTCTGCGTGGGTGGAATCAAAAACAAGTCTAATTCAGATTTAACACAGGCAGGGGAATCTTTATGAATCAGTCCCGACATTATGAAGCAAAAATATCGTGTGTTTTCACTTTCTTCACTTTGCGACGAATGACGGTTTTATTAGAACGCTTTCTCTTTTTATAGCGTTGTCCTGAACCAATCATTGTTTTCATTTTAGTTGCAGCTTTGTCGGTCAAATTTTGACCTGCTTCTTTGAATCGTCGTTTGGCAGCGTCTTTAATATCCGCACCACGTGACAAGTCATTCAGCACATCCACCCCAGTATGAAATAATTGTTTACCAACCGCTTTCGCACCCGATTTAAAAAGGGGTACCGCTGCACGAAAAAGGGATCTAAACAACCCCCCTAACCCATATCCTTTTTGTAAAGCAGCACCTTGGTAATAGTTCAAACCGCTGCCCGACTGGTGACAGTAATAATCTTCAAAAGATTTTGCACAACACTTGTAGGGAACAAACATTATGAGAGATATTTTTGTCTAAAATGAAGTTTCACGATCAACTGTCCACGTTCAAATGACACTAAACGTCCTGTGTGTGTCCTTATAACGGTTTCAATAGTCTGAAAATTCTTTCGCGAGACCGGCAAGTAATGCGGTCTATCAAACATTTCATGAATCATTTCACCATCTTGTCCTTTCACGGTAATCACACGTAACAGGGGAGCAACCGTATGACCCACAATTTGTGGTTCCACTATATCGCTGTATATGTATAATAACTTAAAATCAACATTCGGGTCGGCAACATAAGGACTTACTATAACCCTAGTATCGGATGTGGGTATATCGTTTTCACCTACCTCTCCCGGTAGAAATCCTAAACATTCTGCAAGTCCTGAATATAAAATTATTCTTGCTTTCGAGTTTAAAGTAATATCTACTTTTCTAGTATACTTGCTATAGTTAAACGCAATATTACCATTAAAATTTTGATAATTAATCCATTTAATAATCTCATTTGGTTTTTCGTAAAGTCCAGGCGGTATTCTAGCTTTTTTCATCACACCTGTACCTGTATCATATTCATATTCATTTCCGTTCTCCATTATATTTTTCCATATATGTGGATAAATCAATTCCACAATCCCTACTTCCCATTCCCCTTTTAAGTCAAGGGGAGCGGGTAATCTCGTAATAAAATGTGAAATTTTATTTTCCGGGTAATAATTTAAAGAACTGTCCGAGGGTAACGTCACGTAGAACGACATGATGACAAATGATTCTTAAAATCTAAGTCGTCGCAATTTATAAAACGAATAAATTAGAAGCCGGTATCCATTGGTCAAATTTGGAAGAATAACCTTTATATTTCACTTTATATTCGAATTGTCCTTTTCTCATTCGCTTTTTCAATATTTTTTCGATAGCATAGTCCTTTTTAGGTTGTACTTTTTGAAGCTCTTGGGCATAAAACGTTCCTTGAATTGGTTCGTTCATCAGGTCCTTGATCCGGTAGACAGGCGGGTCTCGCGGTACGCATTCGGTCACTACAAATAACTCTTCCGTCCAGTTGGTTTCATAACCTTTTTCAAAGGTTAATTTTTGTTTAGACACGCGTACAGTATCCCCCGGTTGAAACGTACAAGGTTTTCTCTTTTCAGTTTCCATATCCCCGTATAATGTAAACCATACGTCACTTTCGTTTTCCGACGTCACTTCGATCGGTGCCCTTTTAATACTGGAATGATAAGTATGATTATAACTATGCAAAAATTGATCTAACACGTCTACGTAACAGTAAGTATGTCGACTAGTGAAATATTTCCACATTTTAGTTTTCAAAGTACGATTAAATCGCTCTACTACAGATGCTTTCGTATTGTTAAAAGTTTTGAAAAACCTCACACCTTCATCCTTTAAAAACTTTTGAAACACCCTGTTGACAAACTCGGTACCACTGTCACTTTGAAGTAATTTTGGCTTTCGTGTCATAAAAATTTTTTGAAAAGCTTTCTTAATCTCTTCCCCTTTTTTAGTTTTTAATGGTATCGCCCACGCAAATTTAGATAGAACGTCGATACAGGTTAAAATGTAGCGGTACCCTTGATTGTACTTCTGCAAACTGCTTAAATCGACTAAATCTGTCTGCCACTGCTGATCGATTGTGTACACTATACACGATTCGTTGGAAATTTTCTCCGAATCGGTTTGTGAAGGCTGTACGCATCTACACCTTCTAACCATTCCTGAATCCTCTTCTTGCTTATTTTTCCTTTTGCAGCACGGTATAAAGCATTTACACCACCAAAACTTGCAACATGAGCTGGATTTTGATAAGTCTGTTCCATTGCACCAATTAAATTGATTGTTGTTCACATAAATTCGAAAACGCATCATATCGAAAAGGATAAATTTCCCGTTTCGTTTAAATTTAATATAAAATCTACATTAAACTTTGAACCTTCACTAAAAATATAAAGAACTGTGAAAAAAATACACATTAAAAAATATAAACAGACAACAACTGTTGCTTCCTCGCGCGAAGGCATCATGTTGAATACTAAATGAAATCTACTTAAAAACACCTATTTATATCTTAAATCAGCCCATTCAGTTATATTCCTGCGGGGCAGTGGTTAAGATGCTTGTAAACTACTACCCCACGGGAATATTTTGTCTCGGGTTCAATTCCAGGTCTTGCTAAAAAAATATCTTTATTTAAAAAATAAATTCTCTTGAATCGACTAACAGATGGCAGCACCACCGATCATAATTAAAATTCTCTTTTTAAAAATTTTTTCTAAGTTTAAAATAAATTTTCTTTTACAACTTCCTTTTTTAAAATTTTTTTTCTAAGTTTAAAATTAATTTTAAAATCATAATTAAGAAAATAATAGACATAAAAGATTACAACTTCCTTATCTTTCAGGCTCACGCAACACCGATAAGATAACACGCTGACCAGATAGTAGTAGAAGGAGCCCCTTAACCCCACAACCCCACAACCCCACAGCTCTTTGCTCCTGCTGGAGTAGGAGCCCCCTTCTCCTTCTACTGTCATGTGTTAGTTGGTTAATCTTTAGCAAATAAAAATTAGTGATGTATTTAAACAAGGATTATTTCTTCCTGTTTTGCTCTACCTTTTAAAGATAACAAAAAATAAATAAAAATATCATAACATGTTATTCACATTTATCACAACTACTTGGATATTTCTTTGTAAAATAAATATTTCTTTATTAAAATTGGTCCTTCATTCAGTGTTATATGCAGAGTGCATAATTTGAAACACTTTACTTTTCTCGATGGAAAGAAATAATATATATATATATATATATATATATATGCATATATTTGTAAGGAATTTAAATTTTTAAACAAACAAACAACAACAACAAAAAAAAAAAAAACATTTATACGTCTAGTAATTATTGGGTTGTCCGGAAAGTAATTTTATTTTTTCTCAACAGAAGACTTATTTGCATTTCTTCACACCACCATATTGTCACAAGTAATTCGCATAACTTGCATTCTCATTGCATAGTTTTATATTGTTAAGAAGTCGTGTTCGAGAAAATATTTGTTTGGTCATTCACAACAGTTTTTTTGTTTGTGCACTATCAAATATGAAAAGTGGAAAGCAATTTTTTCAAATTATTTTGAGGTTTTCTTATCAAAAGGTCTAAACTGCTGTTTGAGCAAGAAAAAACTATCGATGTGTATGAAGACTATCACAGACCGCTGGTTTGCAAAATTTCGTTACGGTAATTTTTATGTTGAAAATGCACCAATTTCAGGAGTGTTTGCTGAAGCTGCTAAAAAAAAAAAAACGCATGAATGGATGCAAACTGCCGGATAATAACATGTGATATCGCGGATCCACATGCTATTACAGAAAAAAAAATTGCTTCGTCGCTTTCACGTCTATGATTTGCTTCTAAAACACCAAGAAAATGATCCGGATCATCACTGGGGACAACAAGTATGTTGTCTACATGAAAGTTAAATGCAGGAGATCATGAAGTAAAAAAAAGTTGGACAGGCTGAAAGAACTCCAAAATCCCATATTCATGGGGGAAAAAAAAGATGATGCTGTCTGTTTGTCAGATTTGAAGATAATCATTTTTTAAGCTTTTACCGGACAGTATCACGTCAATTATAAAGTATATTCTCATACACTGGACAAATTAGGGGATTTACTGAAACTGAAAAAAACAGAAATGATCAACAGAAAAGATACAGTGTTACGCTAAGTTTAGTATCACACAAAAAACTTTTACAGCTTAGATAAAATAAACTACCACACACATAATAGTTTCTAGACATGGCGTCTTCGGACTGTTACTTGTTACGATGTCTAGAAAATCTTTCAGAAGGCAAAACTTTTACTTTAAATGAGCTTATCAAAAATGATTTCGATCAGGTTTGCCAGAATAGATCAGAAAGTCTATAAACGTGGAATGATGAAACTGCGAGAAAGATTGCAAATGTTATTAGACCAAAATAGAGAATACATAATTCAATGAAATATTTACACTTTATAAGAAAACAGTATTCCCTTTTCACCATTTCACACACACACACACAAACAAACAAAAAAAAAAAGGGTAATCACATTCCGAACAATCTAGTATTTTCAGACAGATGACAGAACTATTTTTATCTATTTAAAATATTTCCCACTTGATTTTTTAATTAAGAGTTCAATGTAGTTATGCTAAAAATATTACATACTATAAAAATAAAAAATAACAAATAAAAGTCTTCAAATATTAAAGTTAAAATTACAACAAATGTAATTTTTACCAAAAATAAAAAACTTCTTTCATTTTATAATTTATATTTCAGTTCTATACTGCATTCGTAAAATTATACTCAGAGTATTTTCTTCTTACTTTAAAAATAAAATACTTATACTTTAGTCTATACATACCTTCAAAATTTTACTTTATGAATTATTCAAATAACATAAATTGATGTTTTACACTCCTTAATAACTAGAGCTCTGTAAAAATTTTATTTTACCTAATGTTTCTTTCTTTTTGTAAATATTCTGAAAATATGGATATTTTTCAGTATATTTAGCTTCTTGTGAAGTGAATCACTGCGTTAATTTCTTTTTCAATATGAAGGAACACAAAATTTGTGTTCTGACTTTTTCTTGGTGTATTTTCGAATCCCATGATGTGTTTTATTTTTATCACTATTTTATTTATTTATTTATTTATTAAATCGCTTGAAATTATAAAAAATAGAGTAAATCGGAGTTTCAGAAAATAGGTAGTAAAAATATTTAAGGGGTTAGGTGGATTTCGAAGGCTCAAAAGAAGCACGTTTTTATTACATTTTTTCTAATATTTGTCTCTGCAGTAGGTTCTTTACTTTATGGTGCCAAAATCCATGATTCTATGTAAGTTAAAAAAAAAAAAAAAAAAAAAAAAAAAAAACATCTGCGTGTCAATTATATTTAAAACTTCAATCGCGTTTTTCTCGAAACTCTATTTTTGAAATCGGTTGTCTTGATTTACAAAAAAAAAAAAAAAAAAAAAAAAACCCTTTTCGGCAAGCTCAAAGGCAAAGGTAGATTCCTTTACGTTAATGTTACAATTGTAAAGAAATTTTACATATACATTAATAATGGCTATGTTCCCACACATTGCATTATTTACTTCGCTTTTCTGTTTTCAAGAAATTTAATTTTCAACTACAAAAGGGTTTTATTCATTCTACTTAAAATTTTAGGCTAAATTTATTGGTTTGTAAATGTTTCAATTTTTTTTAATTCAAGCTCATAATCATTCAACAAATAAAAGCCTTAAAGATATACAATCTCAGCAATGGTGAATCCCGGAGGCGTATCTCCGAAATGTTGGCGCGTACAGAACAGATTGACAAATTTTCGCCAAGCAGTGCGATTTTCGCCAAATGTGGACGTTCAAAGAGACAAAACTACGCAGCACTTAATTTGTGTAAATAATCATTGCCGCTTTTGTTTTTTATTGTTGTATCATGTTATATTTAAAGCTTTAAATCGCAAAATGGAAGCTGACACTATTATTTCAAAATTAAAAGGCAGTTTTCCGCATATAATAATACTTTCTAATAATGACAATGTATTAACTTTAAGATCTAATTTAACATGTGAGAAGGAAGCAGAAAAAATTGTCAAAGTGTTTGGTCGAATAACCAATACTCATTGGATTGTATACAGAGTTCTACACCGTCCAAATCGGTAAGTTAAAAATGTTATATTATTTTTTAACTAGGTTAGGTGCTCCAGTGATTGGCATGCTCCAGTAGCAGTAATTGACAACTATCCGGAAATAATTAAAAATTTATAAAATCATATAGTATTTTACATATAAGAATTTTAACATTTTATGTCTAACACTGGAGCATAGGTAAAATAAAACTGGTAAAATAAAAAACTGGCAGTGTCAATTACTGGAACACTGAGTGGGTGTCAAATAAAACTTATAAAAAATATAATTGTTATCAAATGCATATATTTTAACATATATGTGGTTCTGAATGTCCTTCATGCCATATGTACTAACTTAAGATTTCTAAACATATTTTCTGATGACTAGAACATTAAAAACATCAGATATTGCTCTAAAAGTGTCAATCACTGGTGCACTTACCCTATTTCTGTCTAACTATTATTTTGTATTATTATTATTATTTTAAATGTATGACTTAACTTTATAAAATATTTATCTTATGATGCAGAGCTTGAATTTTCACCATATATTTAACTATTATCTATTTTTCTAAGAATATCTTAATCATAATAAATATCGATATTCTGTTTTAAATTCCACAGTTAGAGTACATAAAACCTTCTACATATAATTTTCTTCTTAGACATCTCAAACTTTACACCTTCCAACGTACATAGTTAAAAAGTGAAACGTTCAAGATTTTGTTAGTGCTATTCTATTTGTTCCTTCTCAGTAGTCATAAAAATTCTAATCGTAATGTGTTATAAAAACAAGGTAATAAGGATATGCTTAATCTATCTACAACCTTTTCCTAAAAGAAACATGTCGGTATAGATGGATTCTGCTCAATTTCTCATCATATATTTGTTCTGATGAAATGCTATTAAGAGCGAACATAATAACATTCTGTTAAGCTTCATGTTAAAAAGTAATGAATATGATAGGAAACTAACATAGTCGCAGACTGAAATGCCCCTCTAACTAGGCTAATCTCAATCCGATCCAATACATTTAACTTATTTTCCTTTGCTGATTAATTTTATTAGGCGTGCTTTCGATCTTTAATTTCAAATGCGATATGATATTACTATTTCCAATGCACTAAGACAAAAACATACGTTTACGTAAAATGTTTTCCTATTTTGTCATATTAAAGAATTTTTAAATTTTAAATTACTTGCGAAATTTTCAAATTAAAGTGTTTATACTTTATGAGATGTAACATAAATGATATTTTTAAAGTGATGTGATATCCTAAAGATAAAATATTTCTCTTAATGGATTTTTAAAGGAAATTTTGCCCTATTTTGCCATATTGAAAAAAAAAAAAAAAAAAAAAAAAAAAGATTTTTTTTCTAAGTTTTTTTTCGTTAAAAGTAAAAAAAATCTATAACTTTGTTTTAAATTATCACAGATTTATAGTTCAACCATTCGTTTTAAAGGTATTGGCGAGCTCTTTTGAATGATCCCAGAGGGGGGAGGCGAGGCTCCTACATACCCAAACATTTTTTTCCCAGTTAACTATCTCTATTACAAAAAATATATATTCGTTTCATTTGGTTTAGTGCAGTCTATAGACGTTAAACTCTACTTACCTGCAATTTCCCCCATAGACGTAATGTATTAGAATTCTCTTGATTGTCCCTGTACGCGAACCATTTGCTTGATCTTAACAAAAATCTTACTGTAGCATCCCTATATGATACACATTTAGAATACCAAGTTTGAACTTTCTGCCATAATTTGTTTTTGAGATATGCTGATAACAGGCAGACACACTCACAGACACACACACAGACACACACACAGACCATTTGCTAAAAACATGATTTTCGTATTCAGGGGACCTCAAAACGTGTAAATATAACAAAATCTCGCGTTCGGAAATTTGACCCAAAAACAATACTTGTAGCGGTTTTTGGATAGTTATGACATTGTAATTTTTATTGAATTATTGAAAGTTTTGTATTGTGTTTTTGTGATTCTAATTGTCAGATGAGTAAAAATTGTAAATTGAAACTGTTTTGCTTCACATAAGCTGGAACATTAACATTAGTTAACATTTGACCATTTGCACTGCTGAATTTCAATGTCAGTTGTTATGAATTTTGTAAATTGTATGATTTGGCGAGATTTTGGTGACAAAACTTGCGACTTAGCAATGAAATTTGTGATTTGGCGGCACAAGTTGATAGTTGACGACGAAATTTTTGACTTAACGACAAAATTTGGCGAGCTTGGGGATGGAGAAAGGCAGCTCTGACGTCATTATATTTTCTTTCTACGCGAAAACCTCATATCTCTTCACAGACCAATATCTTGTTTCGACAAGATGAAAAGTCAAAGGAAGCTGTAACGTATTACTTTCAATCGTAAATTTTAAATTCTTGCCTAAACTGATTTTCTAAACTATTCACTACAAACGATATTTGTATTAAGATTGACGTATTATTTTAATTTTATATTTTTAAATTATTAATTAAAGCGTTTAACAAGGTTTTTAATTAACACACTTTTATTAACTTGATATGATGCAATTATTAATGTATGTAACGGAATTTTGCAATTCAATTTCCGGCAACTTCTTGTCGTCCAAAGGACCAGAAATTTTGCACACGACTTCACAATCAATGACAATACTAGATACAAGTGTTCCCGGGCACTTTTCCCATCAGGGGCAGGTTCCAAGGGCAAACAAAAAATCAATACTTATACAAAACTATCGTATGTGACAAAGGATTTGGACGTATTTGTTTTATGTCGAGTGGCAACAATTAATTTTTTTTAAATAAAGATTTAAAAGTATGTAATAGTTTTCTGAAACCTTTATTATTTCATTTTTCAATAAAAGATTGTTCTTTATTTTTTTTAAATGGTATAGCTTTATTTATCAAAATAAGGGAATTCGAGTAATGAAATATTTAAATTTAAATTTTCATGAAAATAAACTTCAACGGAAAATTCATTAAAATCGTCCATAGTTCATTTGTTAAAGGGATACCTAAATGTCCCCAAATTTGTTACCTTTTCTACCATGCCAGTTTAATTCGTTTAGCATCGATTTACAATTTTTTTTTTTTTTTTTTTTTTTTTTTTTAAGATTGCATTTATCTTTTACATTATAGCATCTATGTCATAAAGCTAAGTCTAAATCTGCTTAGCGCTATGATATGTTGATTTTATTAGTGCTAGAGGCCTATTTAAGTCGGTACAGTTGTCGAATTTTTATAGGTCACACTTAATTAGTGCTAGAGGCCTATTTCAGTCGGTTTATTGAATGGGGATTTATTGAATGAAGTCCCCCCAAGACACAACTTTGACATGAGTCCCCCCCAAGGTACCCCTTTTTCAGTCGGTACAGCGTTGTCAAATTTTTATAATACACTCTTAATAGTGCTAAGTGCCTATTTCAGTCGGTTTATTGAATGGGGATTTATTGAATGAAGTCCCCCAAGGCACAACTTTGACATGAGTCCCCCCCAGGCCCAACTTTGACATGAGTCCCCCCCCAAGGTACAACTTTGACATGAGTCCCCCCAAGGCCCAACTTTGACATGAGTCCCCCCAGGCCCAACTTTGACATGAGTCCCCCCAAGGCCCAACTTTGACATGAGTCCCCCCCAAGGTACAACTTTGACATGAGTCCCCCCCCCAAGGCACACCTTTGACATGAGTCCCCCTAAGGCACACCTCCCTCTCTCATTGGGAAAAAGAGAAAAAACGTTGTTTTGCGGCTATACGACAGTTAGGACTTCCAACGTTATTTGTTACAATATCTGCAGATGAAACACATTGATTTGATTTAATGAAAACTTTATCATGGAATTTAGATCGTCACGAATTAACTAAAGAAGAATTTGTCGATATTAACAAGTTTAGCAGTAGGCCTCTGGCACTAAATTAAAATCTGTCAATGTCAGATTTTCATGTTTTAAATAATGAAATAATGTCGTGTCTGTATAATTTTTTTATTTAATAATTTTTTTATTAACTTTTATTTTATTTGTTTAAAATCACGGATAAAATTTTATTTCATTTTTCTCAGTACATTGTTGTAATTGTGACGTCATATTTTCTGTTAAATTAAACTTTTTTTTTGTTTTTTTAATCAGATTATTATATTGTTTAAAAACATGATTAAAATTTTATTATATTTTCAGTGATCTTTTTTATTAGGTAGATTCCTTATAGGAGATCTACCTATTGCAATGGTTCTCATGACACGACTTCTGGAAAATTTCTTCATATCTTCACCGATCATGACCCCTAGAACCCAAAACCACCCTCCGTTCAAAAGTTTATATATATATATATATATATATAGGTATATATATATATATATATATATATATATGTATAACGCTTTTTCCCATGTTAAGTTGTGAACACGATAACTGGAGTAATTTTTATTTAAATTTAACCAGCTCAGGATATGTTGTCAGGACAGTAAAAATCTCGGTCAAGTTCGTAGATAGGGTATCCAGCTCAAAGGGGGTGGAAATGGAGGGGGGTGGAAATTTTCCTTTGCCCATAATTTCTTTAATATTGAAAATAGGGGGAAATTTCAAATCAGTCGAATTACCGCCTTACTCTAAAGATCAATTTTTGTATTTAAACTTTTTCGATAGCTTCAATCGCTTAGAAGTTACAAGCTAAAAAGTGATTTTTCGTGTGTTGAAGCCGACATTTTCTATAGCTTTCATTGCAAAAAATTTATAATCTGATGCTTATGTCACGTGCAAACGATAATAAAAAAGATAACTGAAAATATAATAAAATTTTAATCATGTGTTTAAACAATATAATAACATGATTAAAAAAAAAAAAAAAGTTTAATTTAACGGAAAATATGACGTCACAATTACAACAATGTACTCGTGGTGAGAAAAGATAAATAAAATTTTATCCGTGATTTTAAACAAATAAAATAAAAGTTAATAAATAAATAAATAAATATGTAAATAAAATCAATATATCTTAGGGCTAAGCAGATTTAGACTTAGCTTTTTATTATGACATAGATGCTATAATGTAAAAAATAAATGTCATCGTTAAAAAAAAAAAAAAAAAAAAAAAAAAAAAAAAAATGTGTAAATCGATGCTAAACGAATTAAACTGTCATGGTAGAAAAAGTAATAAATTTTGGGACATTTAGGTATTATCCCTTTGACAAATGCACTGGGGACGATTTTAATGAATTTGACGTTGAAGTTTATTTTCATAAAAACTTAAATTTAAATTAAAGTATTTCATTACTCGAATTCCCTTATTTTGATAAATAAAATTATGCCATTTACAAACAAAAATTAAGAACACTCTTTTATTGAAAAGTGAACTAATAAAGGTTTTAGAAAACTATTACATACTTTTAAATCTTTATATAAAAAAAAAATAATAATTGTTGCCACTCGACATTATACAAATACATCCAAATACTGGGTCACATACGATAGTTTTGTATAAGTGTAGACCGCGGAGTAATATTTAATATTAATATTACTCCGTGGTGTAGACTTTTTGTTTGCCCCTGATGGGAAAAGTGCCTGCAAATACTTATATCTAGTATTGTCATTGTATTGATTATGAAGTCGTGTGCAAAATTTCAGGTCCTTCGGACGACAAGAAGTTGCCGAAAATTGAATTGCAAAATTCCGTTACATATATTAATAGTTGCATTATATCAAGTTAATAAAAGTGTGTTAATTAAAATCCATGTTAAACGCTTTAATTACTCATTTAAAAATATAAAATTAAATTGATCTGTGAAGAGGTATGAGGTTTTTGCGTGGAAAGAAAATATAATGACGCCAAAGCTGCCTTTCTCCATCGCCAAGCTCTCCAAATTTTGTCGTCAGACAACGAATTTTGTCGCCAAGTCAAAAATTTCGTCGCCAACTATCAAATTTTGCCGCCAAATCACAAATTTCATTGCTAAGTCGCAAGTTTTGTCACCAAAATCTCGCCAAATCATAAAATTTATTAAATTCGTAACAATTAACATTGAAATTCAGCGGTGCCAAATGGTCCAATGTTAACGAATGTTAATGTTAATGTTCCAGCTTATGTGAACCAAAACAGTTTCACTTTACAATTTTTACTCATCGGACAAAAAAAATCACAAAAACACAATACAAAACTTTCAATAATTCAAAAACAATTACAGTGAAATAACTATACAAAAACCGCTACCACTTAACTATATTTGACTTGACCATAGCAACGCCAGGCTTATCAGTGCTTGACCATAGTAAGGTCACAAGTGCATTTTCACGTTTGTATTATTATTATTATATTTTTTTTTAAGAAAGATATTGAACAACAGTTATGGATTTTAAATAAAATTTATAATTTTGATTAAGCTTGGTGGGG
>OZ005656.1:31111048-31153048 GCA_963930645.1 Salticus scenicus
AGGGGGGTGTAGCCCAATAGTCCCCTCCGGGATTCACTATTGTTGGGATTGTATATCTGTAAGACTTCTATTTGTTGAATGATTATGAGCTTGAATTTTAAAAAATTGAAACATTTACAGACCAATAAATCTAGCTTAAATTTTTTAGGTTGATTGAATAAAACCCTTTTCTAGTTGAAAATTAAATTTCTTGAAAACAGAATAGCGACGTAAATAATGCAATGTGTGAGAACAAAGCCATTAGCTAAGTATTAATGCAGATGTAAAATTTCTTTACATTTGTAACATTAACGTAAAGGAATCTACCTTTGCCTTTAAGCTTGCCGAAAAGGGATTTTTATCATTTTCACGTGACATAAGCATCAGATTATAAATTTTTGCAATGAAAGCTATAGGAAATGTCGGCTTCATCACAAGAAAAATCACTTTTAACTTGTATCTTTTAAGCAATTGAAGTTATCGAAAAAGATTAAATACAAAAGTTGATCTTTAGAGTAAGGCGGTAATTCGCCTGATTTGAAGTATTTTCCTATTTTCAATATTGAAGAAATTATGGGCAAATGAAAATTTCCATCCCCCCACCATATTCACCCCCTTTGAGCTGGATACCCCATCTACGAACTCGACCGAGATTTTTACTGTCCTGACAACATATCCCGAGCTGGTTAAATTTGAATAAAAATTACTCCAGTTATCGTGTTCACAACTTAACATGGGAAAAAGCGTTATACACACACACATACATATATATATATATATATATATATATATATATATATAAACTTTCATGAGAACCATTGCAATAGGTAGATCTCCTATAAGGAATCTACCTAAAAAAACTTATGAACCGATCTTGTTTAAATTTTGCACATTCTTCAATATAGCATTATCTAGTGCTTGAACGAAGGATTTATTTTTATTTTTATTTATTAGTGCTAGAGGCCTATTTCAGTCGGTACAGTTGTCGAATTTTTATACGTCACTCTTAATTAGTGCTAGAGGCCTATTTCAGTCTGTTTATTGAATGGGGTTTTATTAAATGAAGTCCCCCCAAGGCACAACTTTGACATGAGTCCCCCCCCAAAGTACCCCTATTTCAGTCGATACAGCGTTGTCGAATTTTTATAATACATTCTTAATAGTGTTAAGGGCCTATTTCAGTCGGTTTATTGAATGGGGATTTATTGAATGAAGTCCCCCCCAGGCTTAATTTTGACATGAGTCCCCCCCAAGGTACCCCTATTTCAGTCGGTACAGCGTTGTCGAATTTTTATAATACACTCTTAATAGTGCTAAGGGCCTATTTCAGTCGGTTTATTGAATGGGGATTTATTGAATGAAGTCCCCCCAGGCCCAACTTTGACATGAGTCCCCCCCAAGGTACAACTTTGACATGAGTTCCCCCAAAGCCCAACTTTGACATGAGTCCCCCCTCCAGGCCCAACTTTGACACGAGTCCCCCCAAGGCCCAACTTTGACATGAGTCCCCCTCAAGGTACAACTTTGACATGAGTCTCCCCCAGGCCCAACTTTGACATGAGTCCCCCCAAGGCCCAACTTTGACTTGAGTCCCCCCCAAGGTACAACTTTGACATGAGTCCCCCCCAGGCCCAACTTTGACATGATTCCCCCCTAAGGTACAACTTTGACATCAGTCCCCCAAGGCCCAACTTTGACATGAGTCCCCCCAGGCCCAACTTTGACATGAGTCCCCCCCAGGCCCAACTTTGACATGAGTCCCCCCAAGGCCCAACTTTGACATGAGTCCACCCCCCCAAGGCACACCTTTGACATGAGTCCCCCAAGGCCCATCTTTGACATGAGTCCCCCCCAGGCCCAACTTTGACATGAGTCCCCCCCCAAGGTACAACTTTGACATGAGTCCCCAGGCCCAACTTTGACATGAGTCCCCCCAAGGTACAACTTTGACATGAGTCCCCCAAAGGCCCAACTTTGACATGAGTCCCCCCAAGGCCCAACTTTGACATAAATAATAGTGCTAAGGGCCTATTTCAGTCGGTTTATTGAATGGGGATTTATTGAATGAAGTCCCCCCAGGCCCAACTTTGACATGAGTCCCCCCAAGGCCCAACTTTGACTTGAGTCCCCCCCCTAGGCGAGTCGTATTAATCCTGGACGACAGGACCCATGCCCCAGCCCGCCCGGTTCCCGCTGTTCAATGTATTTTTCTAGTCAACTTTGTCCCCTTATTACTTCCGGTGTGAATTTTTTTTTTTTTTTTTTTTTTTAACACACTTGACATTGTGAGTTTTTTTGCTTTTCTTCCCATGCTATTTCTATGGGGTTTTTAGCCTTTTTTCCCCTCTTTTTCTACATTCTAAAGTGGCGGTGGTCAGGATTAATACGACTCGCCTAGTATAACTCTTGGCGGTGGTGGGGGTGGGTGGGCGGGAACCACCGCCACTTTAGAATGTAGAAAAAGAGGGGGGGAAAAAAGGCTAAAAACCCAATAGGAATAGCATGGGAAGAAAAGCGAAAAAACTCACAATGTCAAGTGTGTTAAAAAAAAAAAAATCACACCGGAAGTAATAAGGGGACAAAGTTGACTAGGAAAATACATTGAACAGCGGGAACCGGGCGGGCTGGGGCATGGGTCCTATCGTCCAGGATTAATACGACTCGCCTAGTATTTTACGCCCACCGCCACTTTAGAATGTACGAAAAGAGGGGAAAAAAAGCTAAAAATACCATAGGAATAGCATGGGAAGAAAAGCGAAAAAAAACTCACAATGTCAAGTGTGTTAAAAAAAAAAAAAAAAAAAAAAAAAAAAAAATCACACCGGAAGTAATAAGGGGACAAAGTTGACTAGAAAAATACATTGAACAGCGGAACCGGGCGGGCTGGGGCATGGGTCCTATCGTCCAGGATAAATACGACTCGCCTAGTATTACTCTTGGCGGTGGTGGGGGTGGGTGGGCGGGAACCACCGCCACTTTAGAATGTAGAAAAAGAGGGGGGGGGAAAAAGGCTAAAAACCCAATAGGAATAGCATGGGAAGAAAAGCGAAAAAACTCACAATGTCAAGTGTGTTAAAAAAAAAAAAAAAAAAAAAAAAAATCACACCGGAAGTAATAAGGGGACAAAGTTGACTAGGAAAATACATTAAACAGCGGGAACCGGGCGGGCTGGGGCATGGGTCCTATCGTCCAGGATTAATACGACTCGCCTAGTATTTTACGCCCACCGCCACTTTAGAATGTACGAAAAGAGGGGAAAAAAAGCTAAAAATACCATAGGAATAGCATGGGAAGAAAAGCGAAAAAAAACTCACAATGTCAAGTGTGTTAAAAAAAAAAAAAAAAAAAAAAAAATCACACCGGAAGTAATAAGGGGACAAAGTTGACTAGAAAAATACATTGAACAGCGGGAACCGGGCGGGCTGGGGCATGGGTCCTATCGTCCAGGATAAATACGACTCGCCTAGTATTACTCTTGGCGGTGGTGGGGGTGGGTGGGCGGGAACCACCGCCACTTTAGAATGTAGAAAAAGAGGGGGGGAAAAAAGGCTAAAAACCCAATAGGAATAGCATGGGAAGAAAAGCGAAAAAACTCACAATGTCAAGTGTGTTAAAAAAAAAAAAAAAAAAAAAAATCACACCGGAAGTAATAAGGGGAAAGGAAAGGAAAACTTCCACCATGGAGCGGCACATCTCACGATTTAGTGCCATAGACATGTATTTACCGTCGCCACTGAGTTCAATAGTGACCACGGGAAAGACACATCTACCCGCAGGGGAAAAATGCATCTTAGGCAGGCAGGCGAACCTGACTGCCACTATCTAGCGATTCCGCATCCCGGGCGACAGGCCCGGGGATCAAAGTGGAAGAGTTCCCTAATTTATTTAGAAATCAAATTTTTTACAAATTTTGGATCAAACACATATTAAAACCAAAAAAAAAAAAAAAAAAAAAAAAAAAAAAGGGCAAGCCAGCTGCCAGTGAACAATGCTAAATCTTATATTTGATGGTGGAAAAGTTTTGAATTAGAATGTTGTAGATATCTTTTAATTTATTGTAGTTGTTTGTGTTTAAAAGAACTGTTTGCATGTTTTTACGAATTGTGTGGTTTCTGTTGAATCTGAAATTAATTGGGATTAAATTGCATTTTTCAAAGAGATAATGAAAAGGGGATCCTATTTTACTGTTGTTACATTTGCATTTATCTGATGTTAATACTTTAATTTTGTGTAGAAATGTAGGGAAGCTGCCATGGCCTGAGATAAAATATGTAACTATTTTATTTGGACTGATAAAACTTTTGCTTACATTATTAAGGACTGAAAACGTATCCCTACCCTTATCGCTGTGCCCCCATTCTCTTTGCCAATCTGTGATAATTTTATTATTAATGGATGATTTTACTAGTGAAGCTGGAAGAGGAAGAGAGATCTGTTCATCGAAGATGTTTTGTGAAATAACCTGTTTTGCAAGTGAATCTGCCATTTCGTTGCCTGCCGTTCCCACATGCGCCTTTGTCCAAGTTAGGATTATTTGCTCTTTGTATTGATCTATGCTTTCATATAGTTCTCTAATAAGTTCGTATTTTGGATATGGTTGATTTAGGATTTTAATTGTTGATTGATTATCTGTGAATATTATTGGGTTTAAATTTTTGTAGGATGAATTTATGAGCCATTTAATTGCCTGTATTACTGCCAAGAGCTCAGCCTGAAAAATTGAATTTAGGTGGTGAAGTTTAATTTGATATGTGTGAATAATATTGTTTTTGTAGTAGACTACAAAAGCGCATGAGGTCCCGCCAGGCATTTTTGATCCGTCTGTATAAATTTGTAGCTCTGAAGATGGTGGGTTCTCTATTATTTTAATTTTGTTATGTTTATAGTAGTTCGGAAAAGTGAAGGTAGGGATGGGAAGCATTAAATTTTCTTTTGAAATATTTGTATTTTGTATTTGTATAGATGAGGTTCCATGGAGAATGTTATATTGTCTGAATTTGTTTGCTATGTAGATCGTGATCGGAGGGACACCAGCCAGGACACAAAGGGCGTCACTTGAAATGCTTTTGAAGGGTTTGATAACGCTCAAGAGAGCGAGACGTTGTGCAGACTTGAGGTTTCGTACCCCGTGGCAATTTAGGTCCTCCCACCAAATCTCGAAGCCATACTCAATCTGTTTTTGAAAAACTGTTAGATACCAGATTTTTAAGATGTCTGATTGAAGACCCCTATCTCTATTTCTTAGATATGATAGGCCACTAGTGCTGTCAAAGTTGACTAGGAAAATACATTGAACAGCGGGAACCGGGCGGGCTGGGGCATGGGTCCTATCGTCCAGGATTAATACGACTCGCCTAGTATTTTACGCCCACCGCCACTTTAGAATGTACGAAAAGAGGGGAAAAAAAGCTAAAAATACCATAGGAATAGCATGGGAAGAAAAGCGAAAAAAAACTCACAATGTCAAGTGTGTTAAAAAAAAAAAAAAAAAAAAAAATCACACCGGAAGTAATAAGGGGACAAAGTTGACTAGAAAAATACATTGAACAGCGGGAACCGGGCGGGCTGGGGCATGGGTCCTATCGTCCAGGATAAATACGACTCGCCTAGTATTACTCTTGGCGGTGGTGGGGGTGGGTGGGCGGGAACCACCGCAACTTTAGAATGTAGAAAAAGAGGGGGGGAAAAAAGGCTAAAAACCCAATAGGAATAGCATGGGAAGAAAAGCGAAAAACTCACAATGTCAAGTGTGTTAAAAAAAAAAAAAAAAAAAAAAAATCACACCGGAAGTAATAAGGGGACAAAGTTGACTAGGAAAATACATTAAACAGCGGGAACCGGGCGGGCTGGGGCATGGGTCCTATCGTCCAGGATTAATACGACTCGCCTAGTATTTTACGCCCACCGCCACTTTAGAATGTACGAAAAGAGGGGAAAAAAAGCTAAAAATACCATAGGAATAGCATGGGAAGAAAAGCGAAAAAAAACTCACAATGTCAAGTGTGTTAAAAAAAAAAAAAAAAAAAAAAAAAAAAAAAAAATCACACCGGAAGTAATAAGGGGACAAAGTTGACTAGAAAAATACATTGAACAGCGGGAACCGGGCGGGCTGGGGCATGGGTCCTATCGTCCAGGATAAATACGACTCGCCTAGTATTACTCTTGGCGGTGGTGGGGGTGGGTGGGCGGGAACCACCGCCACTTTAGAATGTAGAAAAAGAGGGGGGGGGGAAAAAGGCTAAAAACCCAATAGGAATAGCATGGGAAGAAAAGCGAAAAAACTCACAATGTCAAGTGTGTTAAAAAAAAAAAAAAAAAAAAAAAAAAATCACACCGGAAGTAATAAGGGGACAAAGTTGACTAGGAAAATACATTAAACAGCGGGAACCGGGCGGGCTGGGGCATGGGTCCTATCGTCCAGGATAAATACGACTCGCCTAGTATTACTCTTGGCGGTGGTGGGGGTGGGTGGGCGGGAACCACCGCCACTTTAGAATGTAGAAAAAGAGGGGGGGGGGAAAAAGGCTAAAAACCCAATAGGAATAGCATGGGAAGAAAAGCGAAAAAACTCACAATGTCAAGTGTGTTAAAAAAAAAAAAAAAAAAAAAAAAAATCACACCGGAAGTAATAAGGGGACAAAGTTGACTAGGAAAATACATTAAACAGCGGGAACCGGGCGGGCTGGGGCATGGGTCCTATCGTCCAGGATTAATACGACTCGCCTAGTATTTTACGCCCACCGCCACTTTAGAATGTACGAAAAGAGGGGAAAAAAAGCTAAAAATACCATAGGAATAGCATGGGAAGAAAAGCGAAAAAAAACTCACAATGTCAAGTGTGTTAAAAAAAAAAAAAAAAAAAAAAAAAAATCACACCGGAAGTAATAAGGGGACAAAGTTGACTAGAAAAATACATTGAACAGCGGGAACCGGGCGGGCTGGGGCATGGGTCCTATCGTCCAGGATAAATACGACTCGCCTAGTATTACTCTTGGCGGTGGTGGGGGTGGGTGGGCGGGAACCACCGCCACTTTAGAATGTAGAAAAAGAGGGGGGGGGAAAAAGGCTAAAAACCCAATAGGAATAGCATGGGAAGAAAAGCGAAAAAACTCACAATGTCAAGTGTGTTAAAAAAAAAAAAAAAAAAAAAAAAAAATCACACCGGAAGTAATAAGGGGACAAAGTTGACTAGGAAAATACATTAAACAGCGGGAACCGGGCGGGCTGGGGCATGGGTCCTATCGTCCAGGATTAATACGACTCGCCTAGTATTTTACGCCCACCGCCACTTTAGAATGTACGAAAAGAGGGGAAAAAAAGCTAAAAATACCATAGGAATAGCATGGGAAGAAAAGCGAAAAAAAACTCACAATGTCAAGTGTGTTAAAAAAAAAAAAAAAAAAAAAAAAAAAAATCACACCGGAAGTAATAAGGGGACAAAGTTGACTAGAAAAATACATATTGAACAGCGGGAACCGGGCGGGCTGGGGCATGGGTCCTATCGTCCAGGATAAATACGACTCGCCTAGTATTACTCTTGGCGGTGGTGGGGGTGGGTGGGCGGGAACCACCGCCACTTTAGAATGTAGAAAAAGAGGGGGGGGGGAAAAAGGCTAAAAACCCAATAGGAATAGCATGGGAAGAAAAGCGAAAAAACTCACAATGTCAAGTGTGTTAAAAAAAAAAAAAAAAAAAAAAAAAAAATCACACCGGAAGTAATAAGGGGACAAAGTTGACTAGGAAAATACATTAAACAGCGGGAACCGGGCGGGCTGGGGCATGGGTCCTATCGTCCAGGATTAATACGACTCGCCTAGTATTTTACGCCCACCGCCACTTTAGAATGTACGAAAAGAGGGGAAAAAAAGCTAAAAATACCATAGGAATAGCATGGGAAGAAAAGCGAAAAAAAACTCACAATGTCAAGTGTGTTAAAAAAAAAAAAAAAAAAAAAAAAAAAAAAAAAAAAAAAAAATCACACCGGAAGTAATAAGGGGACAAAGTTGACTAGAAAAATACATTGAACAGCGGGAACCGGGCGGGCTGGGGCATGGGTCCTATCGTCCAGGATAAATACGACTCGCCTAGTATTACTCTTGGCGGTGGTGGGGGTGGGTGGGCGGAAACCACCGCCACTTTAGAATGTAGAAAAAGAGGGGGGGAAAAAAGGCTAAAAACCCAATAGGAATAGCATGGGAAGAAAAGCGAAAAACTCACAATGTCAAATGTGTTAAAAAAAAAAAAAAAAAAAAAAAAAAAAAAAAAAATCACACCGGAAGTAATAAGGGGACAAAGTTGACTAGAAAAATACATTGAACATCGGGAACCGGGCGGGCTGGGGCATGGGTCCTATCGTCCAGGATAAATACGACTCGCCTAGTATTACTCTTGGCGGTGGTGGGGGTGGGTGGGCGGGAACCACCGCCACTTTAGAATGTAGAAAAAGAGGGGAAAAAAGGCTAAAAACCCCATAGGAATAGCATGGGAAGAAAAGCAAAAAAAACTCACAATGTCAAGTGTGTTAAAAAAAAAAAAAAAAAAAAAAAAAATTTCACACCGGAAGTAATAAGGGGGACAAAGTTGACTAGAAAAATACATTGAACAGCGGGAACCGGGCGGGCTGGGGCATGGGTCCTATCGTCCAGGACTAATACGACTCGCCTAGTATTAACGTACCCCAAGGTACAACTTTGACATGAGTCCCCCCCAAGGCACACCTTTGACATGAGTCCCCCAAAGGGCCAACTTTGACATGAGTCCCCACCCAAGGTACAACTTTGACATGAGTCCCCCCCCAAGGCACACCTTTGACATGAGTACCCCAAGGCACACCTCCCCCTCATTGGGAAAAAGAGAAAAAACGTTGTTTTGCGGCTATAAGACAGTTTGGACTTCCAACGTTATTTGTTACAATATCTGCAGCTGAAACACATTGGTTTGATTTAATGAAAACTTTATCATGGAATTTAGATCGTCCACGAATTAACTAAAGAAGAATTTGTCGATATTAACAAGTTTAGCAGTAGGCCTCTGGCACTAAATTAAAATCTGTCAATGTCAGATTTTCATGTTTTAAATAATGAAATAATGTCGTTTCTGTTATTTTTTTATTTTTTATATTTTTAATCAGAACTAATTTTACAAGGCAATACGTGGTGCAAATTTTACCAAAAAGGGGACATTTTATTCACAACTCCGCGAAAAATTATAATTTTATTTTATTTTTTCTTTCGTTCAAGCACTAGTTATACACATCTACTAACATATATATATATATATTTTTTTTTTTTTTTTTTTTTTTTTTTTTTAATTTCAGATGAATCTTTCATGAGTTATTCTGACAACGCCGAGAGAACTTTTTTCTGAGGGGTCAATGGAAATGAGGTCCCAAAGGCTGAATTTTTCAAAATTTTAAATGAAAATTTCACAAAATGTGTATCTTTGATATGTTAAATTGTTTGAATAAAATATTCCATTTGATATATTAGAAAAAAAATAGTAAAAATATGCCTTTTTTGATCCTTTGAAACCCACCTACAACTTAAATATGATACGATTTTTCATTTTTTTTCTCATATAGTGTTTTCAGTGAAACTGGGTCAAAACACATATTTTTTAAATTTGAAATTAATTTCTTTTGCTGATATTAAAAGGAACATTTCTTTTCTTCCATAATATAATGGATTTCTTTATTCGATTAAAAAAATGTGAATAAATGATTTTTATTACGGAAATGATTTACACATATAAACTACTACGTCAGAAACGCCAAAGAAAAATATTTGAGATGCATACAGCTGTTTCGGTAGCCTTAAGCGTACCGTCTTCAGTGAAAAAAAAATTTTGAATCTGGAGAACTGCTCGTATATATAGGAAAGAGATCGAATTTTGTTCAACCAATAGGATTATGGGAAAAGTGGAGTGTGTGGCCAATAGGAATTTAGGAATGTTAGCTGTGTAAACAGTAGAAAAATTAAGAAAATGTGGACTGAATGTAAAATTTCGAACAATCAGAAAAAAAAGGGAACAGCGAAATCTCAACTTACAAGGTTTTTAAAAATTTTTATAAATATGAAAAGCTTCAAAGAAATCGAGTTCATGAATGGATTTAGGTCTGCAAATTATTTTAGCTGAATTAAATTTAAAATTGTGATTTTCCTCCCAGCAATGTTTAGAAATAGCCGATTTATTGAATAATTTAGCGATAATTTAGCTAAATTTCTCACCACAATTTTTGCTCCCCTTCTTGCTGCTAATAGTTATACTGTTAAGAATTCCACAAAATTTGCAAAAAATATTCAAAACTGCATTCACACTAATCTCACTATGGTTCCATTTGATGTAAAATCTCTTTTCACTAATGTTCCAATAAGTGGCGCCCTCTACTGTCTCGAAAATAGATTAAAAGAGTTTCATTTCACATCTTTTGAAATACAAGAATTAATTTCTCTTACCCGCATTTGTTTATGACAAACCACTTTTTCTTTCCAAAATAAATTTTATCGTCAGTCTGAAGGTTTAGCCATGGGATCCCTCTCTCCCCAATTCTCGCAGATATTTACATGCACTATTTCGAAAGCAAGCTTTTTAAGAAATTATCTTTTCCATTTTGGACCCGTTACTTTGATGAAACCTTCACGCTTATCGACATATCTCGTCACAATATTGACCATGTCTTAGAAACTTTAAATTCAATTGACAGTAATATCCAGTTTACATATGAAATAGAAAATAATGGCTCCCTTCCATTTCTTGATACCCTCGTCTCTCGCACTGTGAATGGATTTTCAACCACTGTCTATCGTAAAAATTTTCCAGTCTCCCTTCCTCCCCATGCGCGTTCATGTCACCCACCTAACCAAAAAATGGCTGCTTTCTATACTTTTGTAAACCGTGCCCTTAATATTTGTTCAAATCCTATTTCATTAAAATCGGAAATTAAATACCTGAAAGCCATTGCAATTGATAGAGATTATGACCCTTCCATTATAGACAAAGCTATCCAAAAATTACAACTCCCTCGTATTTCTTCAACTAAATCAGTCTCTTCTAATATCAGTGTTGTTTTACCCTATTTTCCTAAAATCAGTCTGACCATAGCTAAAATGCTCAAACAATATGATTTTAAAATAATATTTTCGTCTTCCAATAAACTCACCTTTTCTCACTTAAAAGATCCCATTGATATGCATAATTCTTTGGGCATTTATAGTATTTCCTGTCAGTGTGGTTTATCATATATTGGCCAAACTAAACGCAGTCTTAAATTTCATCTAAAAGAATATATGAATTACGTCCGCAAACAAGAAACCAATAAATCGGCTATTTCTAAACATTGCTGGGAGGAAAATGAAAATTTTTAATTTGATTCAGCTAAAATAATTTGCAGACCTAAATCCATTCATGAAATCGTTTTTTTTTTTTTTTTTTTTTTTTTTTTTTTAAGCTTTTCATATTCATAAAAATTTTAAAAACCTTGTAAATTGTGATTTTGTTGTTCCCTATTAGTCTGATTGTTGGAAATTTTACATTCAGTCCACATTTTCTTATTTTTTCAACTGCTTACACAGCTAAACATTCCTAAATTCCTATCGGCCACACTCCCCACTGTTTCGGTAATCCTATTGGTAGAACTAAATTCAGTCCCTCTCCTATATATAAGAGCAATTCTCCAGATTCATCATACTTTTTGCACTGAAGACGTTACACTTGGGGCTACCGAAACAGCTGTATGCATCTCAAATATTTTTCTTTGGCGTTTCTGACGTAGTAGTTTATTCGGGTTTTAATATTCGGACGCCAAGTCTCCTGTGATGATTTGCACATACTTTATTATATGCAACAGGTTGGATTGAAAAAATAATAATAATATATATATTTTCCCAATTTAAATAAAAATTCATTTAAATTCTATTTTCATTAAAAAGTAAGCTCTTATTTAAATAAAAATCAACATTTCTTGTTCTCAAAGTATGCAATACATTATTATTTTGCGCTATAAGTTAAAATTACTTTTAAAATGAACAATGTATTTTGTCGAAATTGCTGAAATAAATCAATTTTGTAATAAACGATAGAATATTTGTTCAAAATAGTGATAAACTCAATGTTTATTTTATTTTATTTTATTTATTTATTATGGAATTTCTTGAAACTGATATATGTTATTCAAGTTCACTATCGGACATTCATTATTGAAAATGGAGTTTTTACCTCTACTGGTTTGTGTACAGGGACACCCGAAAGTATTTCAAAGCATTGTGTTCTATGAGAGGTATTTCTATAAACCATATTTTCATACCTTTACTGTAGACATATCTTAATGAAATTGAAATATGTTATTCAAGTTCGCTATCGGACGTTCCCAATTGAAAATTTAGTTAATACCTCTACTGGTTTGTGCACAGGGACACCCGAAAGTATTTCAAAGCATTGTGTTCTATGAGAGGTATTTCTATAAACCATATTTTCATACCTTTACTATAGACATATCTTAATGAAATTGAAATATGTTATTCAAGTTCACTATTGGACGTTCCCTATTGTAAATGGAGTTAATACCACTACTGGTTTGTGTACAGGGACACACGAAAGTATTTCAAAGCATTGTGTTCTATGAGAGGTATTTCTATACACCATATTTTCATAACTTTACTGTAGACATATCTGAATGAAATTGAAATATGTTATTCAAGTTCACTATTGGATGTTTTCTGTATAAAATGGAGGAAATACCACCATTGGTTTATATTCTGGGACACTCAAAAGTATTCCAAAGCATTGCGTTCTATGATAGATATTTCTATAAATCAAATTTTAATAACTTTACTTTCCACGAAGTTTGAGGAAATTAAAATATGTTATTTACATGCACAAAAGAATGCTTTGCATAGAACATAGCATGATTAGCATTAAATTTACAGGGTGGCACAAAATTATCCAGTTATATTAAGAGCTATTATTAAAAAATTGCTAGAATTATACTTTCGTTTACGTTAAGCGTTTTTCACACTTTCTAACATTTTTTAAGTGTGAATATGATTTCAGTTTTGTGTATCTGCCTGTCCGTCTGTCTGCCTGTCTGTCTGTCCGAGCTCTAACTCAAGTAAATATTTATGGAATTTCTTGAAACTGATATATGTTGTTCAATTTCACTATCGAATGTTCCCTATTGAAAATATTGTTTATACCTCTACTGGTTCGTGTACAGGGACACCCAAAAGTATTTCAAAGCATTGTGTTCTACGAGTGGTATTTCTATAAACCATATTTTCATACCTTTACTTTAGACATATCTGAATGATATTGAAATATGTTATACAAGTTCACTATTGGATGTTTCCTGTACAAAATGGAGGAAATACAACCACCGATGTATGTACAGGGACACTTAAAAGTATTCCAAAGCATTGCGTTCTATGAGAGATATTTCTATAAATCAAATTTTAATAACTTTACTTTCCACAAAGTTTTAGGAAATTGAAATATGTTATTTATATGTGCAAAAAAAATGCTTTGCATAGAATATAGCATGATTAGCATTAGATTTACAGGATGACACAGAAATATCCATTTATATTAAGAGCTATTAATAAAAAAATTGCTAGAATTGTACTTTTGTTAAGCGTTTTTAACACTCTCTAACCTTTTTAAAGGGTGAATATGATTTCAGTTTTGTGTATCTGCCTGTCCGTCTGTCTGTCTGTTCGAGCTCTATCTCCCGTAAATATTTATGGAATTTCTTGAAACTGATATATGTCATTCAATTTCACTTTCGGATGCTCCCTATTGAAAATGGGGTTTACACCTCTACTGGTTTGTGTACAGGGATATCTGAAAGTATTTCAAAGCATTGTGTTCTATGAGGGGTATTTCTATAAACCATATTTTCATAACTTTACTGTAGATATATCTGAATGAAATTGAAATATGTTATTCAAGTTCACTATTGGATGTTTCCTGTATAAAATGGAGGAAATACCACCACTGATTTATGTAGAGGGACATTTAAAAGTATTCCAAAGCATTGAGTTCTTTGAGATATATTTCTATAAATAAAATTTTAATAACTTTACTTTCCACAAAGTTTTAGGAAATTGAAATATGTTATTTGTATGCGCGAAAAAGTGCTTTGCATAGAATAGAGCATGATTAGCATTAGATTTAAAGGGTGACACAAAAATAATTATTTATATTAAGAGCTATTAATAAAAAATTGCTAGAATTGTACTTTCGTTTACCTGAAGCGTTTTTAACACTTTCTAACATTTTTAAGTGTGAATATGATTTCTGTTTGTGTATCTGTCAATCTGTCTGTCTGTCTGTCTGCCCGCGTAAACTCCTGTAAATATTTATGGACTTTCTTGAAACTGATATATTTTATTGAAGTTCACTATCGGATATTCCATATAGAAAATGGAGTGAATATCTCTTCTTGTTTCTGTACAGGGACACCAAAAACATTCGAAAGCATTGTGTTCTATGAGTGTTTTTTTTAATAAATATTTTTCCTATAGAATGTTCCCCATTTAAAATGACATTAATTGGTCCAGTATAACTAGTTTGTTTACAGGAACGACAACAACAAAGCCAATGCATTACGTTTTAGGACAGAATTTTTAGAAAGTTATATTTAAAAATCTTTCTGCTGTAAAAATCACAAAAATACAGAAATGTATTGTTAATATTCTAAAATAATGTTTTGTATAGAATATGATACGATTAACTTTCTGATTTACAGGGCTACACTAAAATATTCAGAGAGATCAAAAGCTGTAATTATAATCTAATAGCTGCATTTTATTTTGCGTTAAGCCTTTTTAACACTTTCCAAAATGCCTAAGAGTAATTTTAAAATCAATTAGTCTATCTGTATATTTTTCAGTCCTTCTGTCTGTTGCGTGATAACGTAGGCAAAGAATATAAAAAGTTATTCGATACAACAATTACGTACAGTTCGAAAGTGTTACTAATCAATGCGTTTAGCATCATTTTCATTTCTTGTTTAACATTAAATTTAGTAAAATTATTAAGTGATTTCTTTAGTGGTTTAAATTGTATAACACTTTATACACAGCATTATGAAACAGACAAAAATAAATTTAAAACACATTTTTTCCGTTACTTAAGAATTGCTTTTTATGATATAAGGAAGGAAAATTATACATATTACAAAATACTTGTATTTAATAGGGATTTATTGAGGTGGTATTTAGTGGACACCGTTATCGAAAATGAGATTAAGACATTAAATAATAGAAAAACGTATATAGTTTTATGCTACCTTTTTGTACTTTTTATCACTTTCCAACAAGGTTGAAAAGTGTTTATGACTTGGGTTTGTCTGTCTGTCTGTCTGTCTGTCTGTCTATCCGTCTATCTGTCTGTCTGTCCGTCAGTCTGTCTGTCTCTCTGTCTGTCTGACCGCGCTCTAACTCCCGTAAATATTTATGGAATCTCTTGAAACTGATATATGTTATTCAAGTTCACCATCGGATGTTCCCAATTGAAAATGGAGTTTATACCTCTACTGGTGTGTGTACAGGGACCCCCGAAAATATTTCAAAGCATTGTGTTCTATGAGAGGCATTTCTATAAACCATATTTTCATACCCTTACTGTACAAAAGTCTTAATGAAATTGAAATATGTTATACAAGTTCACTATCGGATGTTCCCTATTGAAAATGGAGTTTATACTCTACTGGTTTGTGTACAGGGACCCCCGAAATTATTTCAAAGCATTGTGTTCTATGAGAGGCATTTTTATTAACTTATTTTCATACCCTTACTGTACAAAAATTTTAATGAAATATGTTATTCAAGTTCACTATCGAATATTTGATGTATAAAATGGAGTAAATACCGCCACTGATTTGTGTACAGGGACACACAAAAGTATTTCAAATCATTGTGTTCTATGAGAGGCATTTCTATAAACCATATTTCCATACACTTACTGTACACAAATCTTAATGAAATTGAAATATGTCATTCAGGTTCATTATCGGATGTTTCCTGTAGAAAATGGAGCAAATACCACCACTGATTTGTGTACAGTGGCACACAAAAGTATTCCAAAGCATTGCGTTTTATGGAGATATTTCTATAAACTAAGTTTTAATAACTCTACTTTGCACGAGGATTTATGAAATTGAAATGTGTTATTTATAAGCACAAAAGAAAATGCTTTGCTTTGAATATAGCATGATTAGCATTAGATTTACAGGGTGATACAAAAATAACCAGTTATATAAAGAGCTATTCATAAATATTTGCTAAAAGTGTACTTTCGTTTACATTAAGCGATTTTAACACTTTCTAACATTTTTAACACTTCTCAACAAGGTTAAAAAGTGTTAATGACTTCGGTTTGTCTGTCTGTCTGTCTCTCCGCGCTCTAATTCCCGTAAATATTTGTGGAATTTCTTGAAACTGATATATGTTATTCAAGCTCACTCTCGGATGTTCCCAGTTGAAAATGGAGTTTATACCTCTACTGGTTTGTGTACAGGGGCACCCGAAAGTATTTCAAAGCATTGTGTTCTATGACAGGTATTTCTATAAAAAATATTTCCATACCTTTACTGTGCACATATCTTAATGAAATTGAAATATATTATTTAAGTTCACTATGGGATATTTCCTGTAAAAAATGGATTAAATACCAACTCCGTTTTATATACAAGGACACTCAAAAGTATTCTAAAGCATTGCGTTCTATGAGAGATATTTCTATAAATCAAATTTTAACAACTTTACTTTCCAGGAAGTTTTAGGAAATTGAAATATGTTATTTATAGTCACAAACGAATGCTTTACATAGAGTATAGCATGATTAGCATTAGATTTAAGGGTGAAACAAAAATATTCTTTTATATTAAGAGCTATTATTAAAAATTTGCAATAATTCTACTTTCGTTTACATTAAGCGTTTTTAACACTTCCTAACATTTTTTTTAAGTGTGTATATGATATATATTTGTGTATCTGTCCGTCTGTCCGTCTGTCTGTCTGCCCGCGCTCTAACTCCTGTAAATTTTTATGGAATTTTTTGAAACTGATATATGTTATTCAAGTTCACTATCGGATGTTTCCTATTGAAAATGGAGTTTATACCTCTATTGGGTTGTGTACAGGGACTCCCGAAAGTATTTCAAAGAATTGTTTTCTATGAGAGTTATTTCTATAAACCATATTTTCATACCTTTACTGTACAATATCTTCAGGAATTGAAATATGTTATTTAAGTTCAGTATTGGATGTTTCCTATATAGAATAGATTACATACCAACTCTGTTTTATATACAGGGACACTCAAAAGTACTCCAAAGCATTACGTTCTTTGTGAGATATTTCTATAAATCAAATTTAATAACTTTACTTTCCACGAAGTTTTAGGAAATTGAATTATGTTATTTGTATGCACAAAAGAATGCTTTGCATATAATATAGCATGGTTAACATTAGATTTAGAGGGTGACACAAAAATATTCAGTTATATTTAGAGCTATTAATAAAAAATTGCTAGAATTATACTTTCGTTTACATTAAGCGTTTTTGACACTTTCTATCATTTTTTTAATGTGAATATAATTTCAATTTGTGTATCTGTCTGACTGTTCTTCTGTTCGTCTGTCTGTCCCTCTGTCTGTTTTTCTGCACTCTAATTCCCGTAAACAATTATGGAATTTCTTTAAACGGATATATTTTATTCATGTTCACTATCGGATGTTCCCTATTGAAAATGGAATGGATACCTCTTCTGGTTTGTGTACAGGGACACCCAAAAGTATTCGAAAGCATTGTGTTCTATGAGAGGAGTTTCTATAAATCATATTTTAATACCTTTAATGTATAGAAACTTTAATGAAATTTTAATATGTTATTCAATTCCCTATCGGATGTTTCTTATGTAGAATAGAGTACATTTCTAACTGGTTTGTGTACAAAAGCACTTAAAAGTACTCCAAAGGATTGTGTTGTATGAAAGTTATTTTAATAAACCAAATTTTAATAATTTTATTTTTGACAAAGCTTAATGCAATTGAAATATATTATTCATATGCACAAAAGAGTGTGCCTTCTATGTAATATAGTATGGTGTGCATTATATTTACAGGGCCACACAAAAATAATCAGTTACATAAAGAGGTATTAATAAAAATTTGCTGGAATTGCACTTTTGTTTTCATGAGCGTTTTAACACTTTCTTATAATTTTAGTGGGAATATGATTTCAATTTGTGCATCTGTCCGTCCGATTGTCTACCTTACTATCTGTTTGTCTCCGGCTTCTATCATCCGTGAACATTTTGAGAATTTTATAAAAATGCTACACTCAAGTTCCCTAAGGAATGTTCCCTATTTAAAATGTCATTAATAGGTCCTGTACAACTAGTTTGTTTACAGGGGCAACAACAGCAACAACAATAAAAAAAGATATTGCATTACGTTTTAGGACAGAATTTTTTAAAAGTTATATTAAAAAAATTATCTACTACAAAAACATTGGCATGTATTATTAACATTCTAAAATATATTTTTGTATAGAATATGATATGATTATCTTTCATATTTACAGGGCTACAGTAAAATATTCAGTGAGTTTAAATGCTGTAATTAAATCTAACGGCTGCATTTTCTTTTGCGTTAAGCCTTTTCAACCCTTTCCAAAATGCCTAAGAGTAATTTTAAAATCAATTAGACTATCTGTATGTTTTTCAGTCCTTCTGTCTCTTGTGCGATAACGTAGGCAAAGAATATTGATAGTTATTCGATACAATAATTGCATACAGTTGGAAAGTGTTAATAATCAATGCGTACTGCAGGATTTTTATTTCTTGTTGAAGATTGATGGCAGTTTTTGTAACAATGTTTAAATTAATAACAACGCACTCTAAAATCTTAAATGTACCAATCAAATACAGCGACAGCATTCTATAAATTATTTTCTTAAACAATAACGACAACATTCAGAGTCTAGTTGAATATAGTGAGTTTAAAATGAGGTACATAATGTTGTTAAATATATTTGAAATTGCATTTCTCGCTCCAGTTCGAAATTTTGCATTTTTTAATTTAGTGTTACTTTAATGCAGCGTCAGTGTACTCGTAGACAGAGTGTTATAAAGACTATGCACCAAACAAATTTGGAAATAAATAGCAATCTCATCAAAACTAAAAGAATAAACATGAAACCTGATGCTTGAAAAAAGTACCAGATTCTTTGAAGCATTTTAATTAAAAAAAAAAAAAATGTTAGAAAAAATCATTATTTTTCTTCTTCAATTTATACAATTTTTTGGTTTTAGAATATTAATATAATAATAATAATAATAATAATAATAATAATAATAATAAAAAGAATTAACTAGAAATAAATTGATGTGTTTAACTGATTGATTTAAAAATAGTAAAAGCTTAGTTTAAATTATGTACTTCTCAAAATAAGTATTTTTTAAATTAATATTATATACCTATTTGTTTGGTACTATGCATATATCTACATGCCTATATATATCTATTTGGCTATGGTTTACGGAATTTTCCTCCCCAGAATCTCGCCCCCGAGACGTGGTTTACGGAACGTTCCAGCATCTTGCCCCCGGGAAATTTCGCCCCCGAATGGTGTAAAATGTAAATGTAATGTCAAATAAAATTGTAAATAAGCTTGCAGTATTTCCCGATATATCTTTTGTTCATTCACGCTATTTTCCTAGTTAATTTCTTTATGAAACACATGAATTAAAATAAGCTTTTCGAATGTAAAAATTGTTCGATGAAATTTTTATCACTGGTAATTAAAGGAAAGTTTATGTGTACAGAAATAATATTTATTTATTTATTAAATTTTAAGTGCGCACACAGTAATTTTATTAATTCACCAAATTCCCTTTTATTTATTTTTATTCATTAATCAATTTTATTTTCTATTGATAAATAAGTAAATAATTTTACAACACTAAGAATTTTTTTCAAGTATCTATCGATATGTTTTAATCTAAATAAGTAAAAAATAAATGGATTAAAAAAAAATGTAGGTACGTTATTAATTTTATATCGCTATTTGAACACTTATACAAAGTAATTGATTATATATGTATGATTTCAAAACTATTTAATTATATTGCGAGATCTTTTAATAAAATCAATATTTCGATGCGACGATGTGGCAATAAATTTACTGCCTTTGTGAATAAAATGCAGCAAATTTATTGCTTGAAAAATCGCACGCGTAGCTAGTACAAAATGTAAGTCATCGAATCAATAAAATAAACTTATGCAAAAATTTATTTATGTATTTATTTATTAATTAATAAAAAAAAAATCTAGAGAACTAATTTTTTTTTTTTTTTTTTAAGTATCTACAGATTCATTTTTATCCAAAGCTATATATTTCTGCAAAGAAAATAAATTGATTTAAAGAAAAATATATGGAAATAATTAATACCTCTTGTGAGTTAATAAAAAGTATTTTTTTTTTATTATTATATACTATTTGTTTGGTATGATGTATACGTCGGTACACCTGTCTATCTATTTGGCTATCTATCTATCTGCGTGCCATTTATGTATCTATTTATATGTATAAAGAACATATATGAGATATTGTAACTCAGTACCGAAATTAGTCATCGGCTGACTTTCCTACTTATATTAAAAATAAATAAATAAAAATATACCATAAAACACAATTCCTCTTCTATTTACGTATCACATCTAAAATTCTACTACTAAATATTAAAAAATAGAAAAAAAAAAACACTAAACACAGCCTGTTACACTTACTAATGAAAAGAAATTCCTGAATATCCTCTTCTTTTTGATAATTTTAACATATGCATGGTAAACGAAATATGTTCCAATTGTATTATCTTTTGAAATAATTGATTATTAAAAGAACATTTGCTTTATACCAAGTAATGCTATAATGGGTTTTAATTCTTTGTTTAATTAACATAAAGTATCGTTTGGTGACAAAAATTTTATTATAGTCTTGTTTTGTTAGATATTAATAACTTTAAATGTTTTAAAATTTTGTTTTGTTTAATACACACGCGGATTTGAAGTACATTTAAAAAATAAGAAGATTTTATTCGAGATCAGATATCGTAATAACATGTTTTGTAGCAATATATCAAATGTAGTGTACAATTTTTAAAAGCTGTGCATTTATAGTAAACATTTTTACAAAAATAATGTGGAAAATAACATGTGTCTTATTAAACATCTTCCAAAACATAAACGATAAAAATATGGAAAATAAAAAATACAGCGTTATGTTTTCCATTTCCATATAACCTGCATATCATTTAACTACATTTACCAATAATACTTAATTCGTATTTAAATCTTCTTCACAATTTTTAATTTTTATTTTAGCATATATATTTACAAAAGAAAAATATTTATAATAAAAAAAAATATATCAGAATAATTAAGCTTAATGTTAGGTAAGCTATTAAATAAATAATCTAAAATATTAACTGTAAGTACGTTAAGTAAATCAAATATATTATCTTAAGAAATAGTTCCACTTCGCATTTGTCAAAAGTTAATATTTAAACAGATAAATAATTTGTACATCGACATCCTTTTGATGCTTTGTATAAATAATACCCAATGTGATGAAAAATATTGCATCTTAATGAAATATATGTTCAATAGCAAATTTATATTTTAAATAAGCATTTTGAATAGATAAAATAAGGCATTTATACACATAAACAAAAATTGAATAAATATGCAAAAACTTAATTAATGTTTTTAACTTTCATTTCTTAATATTTACATTTCATTCAATTAATTTCCGTAATGCATGTCTATTTAGTTAATATTACACGACAGTATTGCATGAATAAACTTTATATTTTTCAACTATTTTTTAAACGTGCATCTTGGTAACATAAAGACACAACACGTATTACAAATTAAACATGGAGTTTACAAGATAATTCTTAAAAAAATTGGCATTTATTTATTAAATCTACTGTTGTATTATATTGATATTTGTTGGCTTATACATTTATGAAACATTTGCTCTGAAATTTGTTTAATAAATATAATAGGCACGCTACCTAGAATTAAATGCTGTAGAGCAATGAAAATATGTTTCACAGAATGTACTATACAGTAATTAAGTTACATGTTCGGATATTATTAGATTTTCAAACAAATGTTATAAAAATTTCTCAACAATAGCATAAAACTATTTTTCGAACAAATTTCGAAAAACACATTTTCATGAAATATTATATATATACACATTCGAAATTTGTTGTAATTAATATGATTAGAATTTATGTTTGTGTTTTGTAAATGTTGTATACTAAAAAGGAATTTGAAAAATGTTGATAAAGATTTAAATATGAATTAAGTATTATTGGTCCATATGGATAAATTTTATACAGAAATATGGAAAATATACCACAGCATTTTGTTCATATTCCCACCGCTTTTTTGTTAAGAGGATGTGTGATAACATCCTATAAATTTATTTTCTACATTAATTTTGAAAAGTATTTACTATAAATGTATAATTATGCCTATGGGGATCACCCAAGAGGGGAAGCCATTCTCTCCGTGCATTATAAAATTGTCATGAAATGCCTCCGAACCATCCTTAGGGGTTAAACCCAGAACGTCGTCAATTGCCCATTGCTACACTAGTTCGTCCTTAATCCCAACCAACTAACCAACTATATATATATATATATATATATATATATATATATATATATATATATATATTTAAAAAAGTATGGACTATAATTTGATATTTTTTTAAAAACATATTTCTAGGATAACTCATTTCAAATAATTTTTTTTCTTCTTTTTATTTTACGTACCTCAAATTCGCGTTTCTGTTAAAGGAACCCCACTTGTACAACTTTTAAATTTATTAATACATTACAAGCTGAAAATATAATATTATTTCAGGTACCAATCGTTAAACTAACTATTTAAAATGCATTGCGTGTCAATAATTTTAAATATATTTGTTATTGTTTTAATATATGTCGTACGTGACATATTCATAATTTGTTCAACACCACGAAATCAAATCGATATTCTTCTCATATTATCACTGCTATCCGTAGGAGTTCAGCAGTTAATGGAGTAAGAACGGACTTTGGTGGGCACCCTATATAAATCTCTGTTCTAACTATTTAACATTTGTGGTAAAAATGATCTATTTATTGTGTTTTGAATATAGCATTAAAATTCTCATTCCTTTTCTGACATATGCATCAATGTAAATATGTTTAAATGATTTCAACTTATTAATTTTCCAATGAAAAATAAGGCCTCAAATGAAAAAATATAGGGGTACAGAGAATCTTATATAAAGAAATATACCTATTTATTCGTAAGTTATAAAATGCAATTAAGGTAACAGTACAAAAGGGAAACTCTGTACCATTAGTAGCCACATATGAAATTAACGGCACTTGACTTTTCACTAGACACCACTGAATATTTCATATAAAAATATATATTTCGATGCTTAGTAGAACCTACTTAAAAGTAATATGAATGGAAATTGCTATTTCCTTAAAAGAAAAGAATATTAAAAATATAAATAAAAATACAAATAAATCAGTTTTATTGCAAATTATTACACAAACAAGAACTTTTTTTTCCAAAAATTATTTCATTTTTTTTCAAAATCTTCGATCAAAAGAAAAAAAAAAAATACTAAATAAATAAATAAAAAAAATAAACTAATGATCCCCCCCCCCCCCCAAAAAAAAAAAAAAAACTTTCTTGAATTTCTGTAGAAGTTGTTGCATTTTGAAGATCTTAAATTCATAAAAAGTATTTCAAATAAATCATTAAAAAACATACAAATTGTTGCTTGAATATATATTTTATTCAACAAACCCTATATAGTTGAATTTATGAAATCTTTAAAGAAATATAATGTTTCAAAACCTTCAGTTTCGAAGGTGTCATGTGTCTTTAAACTTAAAAAAAAAAAAAAAAAAAAAAAAAAAATCCAAGTCGTTTATACGTTTGCCATGCAATAAAATTTGGTGTTACAACCAGCTAAAAAAAAAAAAAAAAAATCCAAGTCGTTTATACGTTTACCATGCAATAAAATTTGGTGTTACAACCAGCTATTATTAAAGTCACAAACTACAAAGCTTTTAAGTCATCAGTTCTAGAATGAGAGAAATGCACTTCAAACAATGCTTTTATCATTATTTATTGTTGTTTTCCATAAGGTAAGCCGAATGTCGCTTCAATTGCATCTGTTTATTTCGAGTTGATGTTTTTACCAACTTTGTAATTAAAATCTTTACCTTTTATGTGATTACAGTGAGTATGCGGAGTTCCATCAACATTTTGATTTTTTAATAGAAATTAAGCATATAATGGGTCTCTACAGCTGATACATTTTTAGGTTACCATTGTCATTATCGGACAATTTGTCCACTACGTGTTCAGAAAACCTGTCGTGCGTGAAGAGCCGTATTATATTTAATACGGCATGGGGAACAAAATAGCACTTTATTCCATTCAAAATCATATATATGATATAATCAAATATATATATGATGATGATGATGATTTGTATTCAAAATTTTGAGAAAAGATTTGCTTATTTTGAAAATGACACGCTGAATTCCAGCAATTATCTGAAGAAAAAAATGTTTAATAGAAGTCGGTAAATTATTTAGTGGTAATTTGATTGAGATTTATAATATAAATTATATGTGTGTGTGTGTTATAAATTTACATCAAATTACTCTGAATAACGTTCTTATATAAATATACATTGCGCTTTATCGAATCAAAAAATGCATTTGTTAATAATATATATATATATATATATATATTTAATGAGTTTGGAAAAATATAAGTTCTGTAAAATATCAAAAGTTTACTGATGCACTTTATGCTGTCCGGAAAAAATAATTTTCTAGATAAAAAATTGCTACACACGGCATTTTTTGCAGTGTAGTCCTCTATGTAAACATTTAATAGGCGGATACTTTAGAACACTGGTTCTTGTTTCAACCTGTACAGTTAAGCAATGTATGCAAAACTAGCCAGAAATTATACTAGAATTATCAACTACTGGCAAAAATAACTTATACAGGAATAAAACATATAAACTTAACAGGATAAGATTTCTTCTAATGAAATATTTAATTAAAAACAACTGATTTAAGTCAAATAATGTATGTAAACCATCCCCTCAAAAAATGCACTAAAATAAATTTGAAAGTTTTATAGAATTTAAACCAATACAACTTTTTAAACACTCATTGTAATTAATGTTGTTAAAAAAAATCTTGATGTTAAAAGTAAAATCTCATAATGAAAATAAATTAATATTTTATCATAGATACATAAAAATTTTACTTGATAATAAACAATCTAGTTTCATATCATTCTCATATTGTATTTTACTACAATTAATTAATAAGTAAATACGCTTTGTGCAGGATAAGTCTCATATATGTATATATGTTTCTGGTCTCATATATGTTTCTTGTTCAATTTTTCGAAATTCAGTTTTTGTTAAATTTACGCTTTCTGAGATCCCCTGAATCCAAAAATCATATTTTTAGCGGTTGGTCTGTTCGTCTATCTGTTTGTTATCAGCATATCTCAAGAACAAATAATAGCAGAAAGTCCAAACATGGTAATCTAAATGTGTATAATATAGGGATGCAACAGTAAACTTTTTCTTGAGATCAAGGAAATGGTTCGTATACAGGGACGTCAAAGAAAATTCAGATGCTTTATGTCCATGAGGAAATTTCTGTTAAGTACATTATAATACCTATAGGCTGACTTAAATGAAACGTAATGAACAAAAATGTTTATATGTAAGCATGTTTTGCGTAGATTGTGGTATGAAAACCATTCATCATTCGTTTACAGAGATACACAAAGTATTTGGATATATTGTTGGTATACTTGTAATTTCCAGAAGTCGTAAATGCTTTTGTTTTTCAAGACAAATTTTAAATACACATTATTGTTTATAGCTCATATTGGTTATAGTCAATACAGGGGAGACCGGGGTTAGTTGTACCATAGAGCTTCTTGAATGAGCCGGTATGTTGCAGAACCTGTCGCGTCATGTGAGTGAACAGGTTGAGTATTGTAGTGTGCTGTGTACGTTTGGAAGCACAACGTTGCGTAAAGAGATAAAATTATTTATCGTCTTTTCAATTGCAAAAGTGAATTTTGTGACCTACGTTGGAATCGTCATTTCCAGGAGGGATCGTAATGTATGTAAACTTCCATAACATTATTTCAATATTTATATCTTGATCTGTTATTCTAAGTATTTCATTTGTTAATCATTATAACCTTTCGGAAATTAAGGAATAAAATTCAAAAAGGCGTAACGCGGCGTTAGTTGTGACGAAGTGTAGGAGGCAGGTTGTGACAGTGTCAGAACTTGCCCCGGCATGGTTTTTAATGCTGGTGTTTTATATTTCAGAAAAAATGGGGCGAAATTACAAATGCATAAAAAAAAAAAAAAAAAAAAAAAAAAAACTTAAGTTATTGAAATAAAATGCAGTAGCAAAAATTGGATAGCTCTGAAGATAACGAAAATTTCTTATGCCTAGTTTGTTGAAGCAATACAAAATTTCTAGACGCGGAGAAAACTGTGTGCAATGCACGACATGTAAAAGATGGGCATTTGTCAAATGTACCATAAATTAATCAGACGGTGAAACAAGCAATGACAATGAGTGATAACAAATATAGGTAGGCCTATAGGATATAGACCTGCACATTGTAGTAAGCTACCGAGTCAAACATCAATATACCCAAAGATTTGTGTTTGCCTGCTTTTTATTTCTTTCTTGATAACACAGTTTTGCCCCTTTATTTCTATTATTAAGTGTCTTTAAATATAGCTTTATAAAAGACTAAGATTTTACAAGTGTTAGTAATTTTACATTTTTTTTTTTTTTCATTTGGTTTACAGTGTTATTAAAAAAATGAAAGTGTTTTTATTCTTTTAAGAACGATATAAATGAATACATTTTTCGTTGTTGATTTAAAGTATTACATTTAAATACCTTTCTCGCATAATTTGTATATGTTACAATGTGTATGTATGTGTAATTTGTATGTCACAATATGCCCCAAGCATGTCACTACTAGCCCCGCTACTTGGCAAGTTATGGCAAATTTCGGGGATAAGCAGAATACAAGTTAATATATCGAAAATGTTAATAATATTAATAGTAGTTTCATAAATAAATTACATAAGGTTTACTGTATGCATTATATACTAAATGTTTCACTTCAGTTCAAATCTTACAGCAAATATAAAAAATGACGAAAACGTCACTACTAGCCCCGGTCTCCCCTACAGGGCTACCCAGAATGAAGCAAAATGTTCTTCTCTTTTGACTGTAATTGATGAAATGCTTTGTACATTTTACTTCGTCGACGAATACTGTATAGTTAATTTTTCATACCCATACTGCAAACAAAGTATTTTTGAAAGTTCTATTTTCGATATCACTGATGGGAAAAATCAGCCATTTTGTTAAAAGCAAAATAATAAAGATACAAAAAGGCATTATTTAAAAGGAAAAAGAATATAAAAATACAAAAGCTGTTGTACTGAAGAACACAAGCTGTTTTATTACCTTTTAAAAGCCTAAGACAGAAATACAACGTCATATTTATGACCTGCACCTGCACGTGGAACTCTGAAAGGGGACCACCCGCATTTAAGCCCCACTGGCTACCGCCAAAAAAGCCCCGGCGAGGTCGTAAAAAAGGCACCGTAGTAATCTAGAAGCAAGCAGATTGGTCGAAGAAAGGTCCAATCAGAAGATAGACCCAATGAAAAAAATGCAAGGGGAAAATCTCCTCCAAAAATTATAATGAGAGACTAAAAAAATTAAAGGAGAGAAAAGATTCCTTCAAGAGTCAGAATTCTAAAAAATTGCCTTCGTGTGTGCAGACGTAATGTGAGGTCCTGCTATCATCAGTGTGGTGCTTCCTAGCCGAAATGATTCATCAAGGATACTTAAGGATGTGCTCCCTGCTAGCCAAGATATTCCTCTTGTGCCTGGACTGTGACATAGCATCTGATAAATCTGGTGAGAATTTCTTACATTTCTCGGTCAGTAATTTTACCGTGCAATGCTGGTAAAGCGCATTTATTTTCTAGTACTCATCTTTAGCACATTTGAGGCAAAATCAAAGATCATTGTTATATCATTTTTATTGTATTGTAAAATTATAGAATAATCAATTTAATTAATATTTAAAATTTGGATGTTTAATAAAGAAATTAATTAAAATTATATGAATCTGATATTATTTGAGAGTAAATTTATTTATTATTAAACATATTGTTTTCCAGATTAATGTTTGCTTTTAATTAGGATTAATTTTAGGGCATTTCACAACGCGTGCCCGAATATCCAATTGATATTCCAAAATGTACTACCACGAGGATGTCACCTTAGAGCCACGGAAAGGAGGGTAGTCTGATTTTGGTTAATATCCGCCCAACATCTACCCCCTTTGCGGATTTGGTGCCGTGTATTTGGTGACGAATTTGGCACAGTTAACTTTCAAAATTCTTACGCGTTATTTACTAAAATTTAATACCATTAAATTATTAACGTTAAAGGAAAAATAAATAAAGTAAAAATAAAAGATGAGTACAGAGAAAAAAGATTTAAGGAAATATAATTATTTGTACGTATACTAACACTCCACAAATATGTGTATTTTATAATTGGTGTTTTTTATTTAGTTATACATGTGAAATGTGACATGAAAATCAAAGATTAATGTCAAAAATAATTAAATAACAGAATTAATATAGAAAGAAGATATATAGATTATATAGGCTGGTGTGGATATAACATAATAAAAATATGTATGTATATAAGCGTATAGTATAAAAAAAAAAAAAAAGAATAATAATAATAATAATATTTTAGTATCTTATTTATCTCATGGTGTTATATATATATAAAAATTTCTTAGGATGTGATAAAGAATAATCACTTCATAAATACAATTTGAAAGTTTGAAAGTGGTAGAATAATGTGTTTGCAAAAAATTTTAAGAGATTTATAGCAAAATTAACAGAGTTATTATTATAAATTAAAAAATTTTTTCAAGAAATTGCATCTTAAATAAAAGCCTTATATACAGGAGTAACAAATAAGGTGCAAAGAAATAAATTGAGTAATTAAGAAACTTGTGAAAATAAATTAAAATAATATTTGCAAAAACAGAAAGTTATTCCTGTATATATGCTAATGGTATTTTGTGTACATGTATTTTGATTTTATATACATTGTATTTTATTGCATATTTTGGAGGGGTAATCAATTTAATTAAGCAAAAAAAAAAAAAAAAAAAATTCGCGTATGAGATCCTCTATACCGAGATTGGCAAAAAAGAAAATAAATTACGCGGAAAATAAAGAAATAAAATTAAACGAAATTTCTAAAGAGAGGAATAAACCAATTAAAAAAATGGCAGACAAAATTGTAATAAGTTATGATGCTATCCTGAATAGTCTACCCAACTTTGACGGAAAAAAAAATAATAATATCGTAAACTTTCTAAAAGAATTCGATACGCTAGCTGAGGAAATTAAGTTGCCAGAAAACTTAAGAGTAATATTGTTAAAAGCCAAAATAACGGGCCAGGCAAAAGAAAGCCTAATTAACGACGAAGACACAAATAATATTAACAACTATGCTGACATTAAACAAAGGTTACAAGAATTATTTAAAAGGGAAATCTCTTTTGACATCTCACAAAATGAATTCATGAATTTGAAACAAATACCGACACAATCAATAGAAGAATTCACAAAAATATTCAACAGGGCGGCAAACAACTATTTAAAAGATTCAGGCCATTCAGAAAAAACTGGGGCTAAGCAATTTCTAGACACAATTAAATTGACTAAATTTTTAGAAAGCATAAGGCAAGATATTGCATTAGAAGTTAGAAAAATGGCACCGGACTCGATAGATAAAGCAATTAAATTTGCTAAACAAATCGAAAGCGCTTTTAACGCTTCTAAAATAGAAGAAATTAACACTACTTCCAAAGAGGAAGATAAACTATATGAAATGCTCCTAAACATGACAGTCAGACATAATGAAGAATTAAAAGAAATACAAAAACAATTAAAAGAGAGCAAAGAAATTCAGTTTAAACAGACACAGGTACCAAACACAGAAAGTTGTCATATTTGTAAAAAAAGAAATCACACAACAGAAAACTGCTGGTTTAATGAGACAAATAAAAACGTAACACAAAATAAACGGAAATATCAAAATAAAGATTTAAGGGGAAATAACTCATATCAAAGTAGGTTCCCAATAACAAACCCTCAAAATTATCAAACTTATCCTCCTGTGAACTATTATTATAATTACCCACCGCCTAATAATTTTCCAAATTATGCTGCACAATCCCAAAACAGTCCCCACTTCGAAAATTTTGCCTATCCACAACATTACACAAATCAAAATGGATATAATCAAAACAATAGGGGTGCTAGACCCAAAACAACATACAAAAATCAAGGCTATAAAAACCAGGAAAACTACAAAGGAGGTTTATAAATAAAACAATATATAACAATAATTCAAGCCCATATAAACCTCCAAATTTCGGGCTTAAAACAAAAACTAATACCTACGGAAATTCATACACACAGAAAAAAAATTACAAAAAACATCACAGTAAACAGTATGACACAATAGCCAGTGTAAGCGACGGATCACAACTACCGCTAATTAACGTAAAAATTAAAGACTTAGAGGTAATAACTTTAATTGATTCCGGAGCTAGTTTATCAGTCCTATCACCAGACATTTTCCAAAAATTAAAAGAAGCAAATGTTAAAATAAAATATCTAGCCAGACAAGTAAGGATTCATACGTTAAACAATGAAAATATACCATTCAAAAAATGCGTAAAAATATCCTTTAAGATACAAAACATATTCGCAACTGGAACATTTTACGTTACAACAAGAAACCTAGATAAAAAATACAAGATCATACTTGGATATGATTTTCTAAAGAACAATCACGCAATATTAGATTGTGAACAAAAGGCCTTATACATAAAAAACAAAGAAATACCCTTAGAAGGCACGGACACAGTACGAAAAAGAAATGAAAATGAAATAAATGTCATTTCAGAAATTGTAAATACGCAGACACAGAACTCACAAAATAATAGTGAAAATACTATGAGCCAACAAAAACCCGCAAAAAATTCAAATAATGACGAAATTCAAAATGATTTCACAGAGAATATAGAGAACAAAAACAATAATACAAATACGCAAAAAATCAAAGAAAAAACAAATAAAAAAAATAAAAAGAGAATTTCGCATAAAAACATGATTATGCCAAAAACGGACAAAAAATATGGCTTAGAACCAGGTGAAACAAAAGTAATTACATTAAAATGTCCACCCAGTTTACAGCCAAACCAAGTAATTTTATTAGAACCCCTAAGGCATAACATTAGGATTAAATATGACCAATCCTTACATCAAATCAATGAGAAAAATACGATACACTTAATGGTTCAAAATGATAGTGAAGAAAAAATAATGATAAACAAAAAAATGAATATTGGAAAAATATGCACAGAATTTGACATAAAATTAAATGGATCAAAAACAGATAACACTCCCAAAGTATATGAAATGAACAATTTAACAATGAGTGAAATTCAAGAATTAAGAGAAAACGAATTCAATTTACAAGATTTTGATCTAGAACACTTAGATCAATCACAAAAAATTAAATTTCAAAATTTACTAAAAGATAATATACAAGCGTTCTCAAAATCATACAAAACCTTGGGACAGACTTCAATAGTGGAGCCCAATTTTAAATTACTCCACGATTATCCAATTTCTACTCGACCCTACAAAATTCCGCAAAGTGTAAGAAAATTTGCACAACAGGAGATAAACAAATTATTGGACGCAAACATAATAGAAAATACAACGTCAAGCTACGCATTTCCGGTTATATTTGTAAAAAAAAAGGCAAACTCAAAAACTAACGACCCTAATAAAACTTCGTACAGGTGTGCTATAGATTACAGATTGCTAAATAATATTTTACAGGGCGTACCATATCCCATTCCGGATATTAAGTCACTTTTACAAGATATAAGTGGCAAAAAATATTACACAGTGCTGGATTTTCATTCAGCCTTCTTCCAAATAAATTTAAAAAAAGAAGACAGACCAAAATTAGCCTTCATTACTGAATTTGGTAAATTCCAACCTACGCGACTAAATTTTGGTAATAAAATAAGCACATCAGTATTTGCGGAACTAATCGATAAAGTGCTAGGAAAATTTGATCAATATAAAGTACGTTATTTCATTGATGATGTTATAATAGCAGCTGATAGCATCAATGAAATGTTAAACTTATTACAACAAGTACTAAGCACATTAATTAAAGAAAACCTAACAATAGAACCTTCAAAAATGCAAATATGCAAACAAGAAATAGAATTTTTGGGATTTAAAATCAATAAAAATGGTTATGCACCGGCCAATAAAAACATTCAAAAAATTCAAAAATTAGAAAGACCCAAAAACAGAAAAGGCGTAAAATCTTTACTGGGTCTAACAAACTATTTCGCATCACTGATAGACAATTACGCTGAAATAGTAGCACCATTAAATGAATTAACAAGTGAGAAAAGGAAATTTGAATGGACGGAAGATGCCGAAAATGCATTAAAACATATCCAAAAAATTATTCTAAACAGTCCAACTCTCAAACCACCAAATTATGACAAAGAATTTTTTTTAATTACTGATTGCTCAAAAATAGCGACGTCCGCGATTTTATCGCAAGAAATAAATGGCATAATGTACCCTATAGAATTCTATGGAAGAAAATTAAAAGATACTGAACAGCGTTACCCAAGTATTAAGCTGGAATTGCTCGCCATATACGAGAGCATAATCCATTTAAAAAATATTTTAACAGGGAGAAAATTTACGGTAGTGACTGACTCAAAAGCCATCACATATCACTTAAATTTAGAAAAGAATTCAGACATTATAGCCAGATGGTTACTGGAATTGCAATCGTATGATTTCACTGTAGAACATATAGAGGGAAGAATTAACCCTGCCGATTACATATCGCGACATATCAATAACATCACGGAAACAAATTCAACCAACAACTTATTTGAAGTTAATAAAAATTTGACAGACGAAAACATAAAACTTGAACAAATGAAAGATAAAAAAATATCTAAAATAATATCAGACATAAAAAAAGGAAAATCAAATAGAACAACTCGAAAATTTGAATTAACAGAAAAGGAAATATTAATTTTAAAAAGAAGTACAAATGATAATCAAAAAGAATTATTAATTATTCCAGATTCGTTAAAAAACGAAATAATTAAAGAAGCACATAAAACCCATTTTGGAGTTAAAAAAACCTTGCATTTAATAGGAACGCGTACATACTGGTATGGAATGTACCAAGACGTGAAAAATCATATTGCAAATTGCGTTGAATGCATGAGACACAAACAACACACAATCCCCAAAATTGAAATACAAAAAATGAAAAAAAATTACAAGCCAGGGGAAGTATTACACATAGACCTCATAGGTAAGTTACCTATGACTTTTAAAAAAAACATATTTATAATGGTTATAATTGACTCCTTCTCGCGTTACATGGAGGCAGTGCCACTCAGAAATGCGGAGTCACAAACCATATTAAACGCATTAACAGAATATATAGCCAGATTCGGCATGCCAAGAGAAATACATTTAGACAATGCACAGTACTTTAGAGGCAAAACGTTCACAGAATACATGAAACAATTAAATATTAAATTACATTTTAGTTCTATTTATCACGCTTGCTCGAACGGAATTGTAGAAATTTCAAATAAAATAATAAAAAATTCACTAGCCGCCATGACAAAAACAACATTTCAATGGGACGAAAAATTAAATTTTGTGAAATTACACTATAATGCAACAATACATAGAGCAACAGGTTTTTCTCCCGCTATGGTTTTTTTTGCTAGAGAAATCAACACACCATTTAATGCATTCTCAGATGCAACAAAAATTACCACTGACAGCTATACAAATAAGCGTCTGCAACACATTCAGAGTGTAAAAGAAGCCGCACTAACAAATCAACTTCAAATTATGAATGAGTATAACAAAAATTTAAAATATAAGGACAGAGACCTAAAAATTGGACAGACGGTATATATGAAGAGCCTTAGAAGGCCAAATATATTTCAGCCTAAATTTCTTGGCCCTTTCTATGTATTGAAAATACTGCGCAACATGAATATTGTTTTGAAAAACGCTCACGACAATACAGCGAAACCCATTAAGGTGCACATATCTAAACTATATGCACCAAAATATGCAAAGTAATACAAAAAAAAAAAAAAAAGTGTATATATAGATACAAATTATACATATGAACTATATTACAAAATCAATTATTTTACTATTTACAACCGAGAAAAATAATATGTGTAAAAAAAAAAAAAAAGAATATATATATGAAATGATTTTGTAAATAAACCAATAATTATTCATTAAATAATTAGATAGTCCTAAATTTTCGAAAGAAAACATTTTTTTTTTGCAATACATACAAGGAAAATGTAAAGCAATGCTCAATGTAAATAAACAAATAAATAAATGATAAAATATCAGCAGAAAAAACTGGCAGGTAACGCACATTTTTGCGAAACACGTTGATTGTAAATACATAAAATAAAAATATATATATAGATTTTTTTGTCATAGGGGCAATGTTAATAAGAAAACGTAAATATGTGTACATAGAAACAAAAACAGAAAAGGTGTCTGTATTCATAATGGCAAATTAATAAAATAAATATGTATAGATATAGAATAAATAAAAGTAAATGTGAACGTGACATAAAAAAAATACACATATGTATATAATTAGATACTTAAATATCTTTATTCATGCATCTCATAAAAGAAAATAAAACAAATAAAATAAAATAAAATAAAATAAATAAAAATAAAAAACAGACAAACAAAACTAGCACAGATGAGAAATAGTAAGGCAGGAAAGAAAACTCATGCAAAAGAGAAGGAGCGTGCAGATCAAAATGTAAACAGAGAGGTTACTCGTTTACAAGAGAGTTACCATGACAACGAAAAAAGAGCAGAATGAAAACGACAGGACAGGTTAGGAGAAGAAGGAAAATATCACGAGAGGGAAAAAAAATACTTACTAATCCTAGGACGGACTTCGAGGTAAAGGAGCATGGCAGAAGGGTGACGATAAAACGCTTGAGAATACAGGAAAATAGTAGCCGCATTTCTGCAAAAGAAACGAATTATGACTCAAGATATCAAGTGAAACGTAAAATATGGAAATTAAAACATTCACAACCATTCACACTTTAGAAAGATTAAATAATATTTTACTTGCAGAACTATATAATGGTTGTAATATTAGTAAGGCGCATCATTTCACACTTAAACAAAGATGCATATATTTCCTCTAATAAGTTAAAAAAAAAAAAAAAAAAAAAAAAAAAAAAGCAAAAGCGGAGGATTAAGATTCATATAGCTATACACTATATATATAAATATTAAAAAAAAAAAAAAGCAAAAAAAGCGGAGGATTAAGATTCATTATAGCTATACAGTATATATATAAATGTATTAAAAAAAAAAAAAAAAAAAAAACCTTAAAAGCTTAGGATTACAATTCATTAGATTTATATACAAAAAAAAAAAAAGAAAAAACCCGTCACTGTAAAAATATTAATCTCTAACACTCGCACACACATATGCACGTAAATAAAAAGTAATAAAATAACGCAAAATTACCATATTAATACAGAATGGTCTAAAAAAAAAAAAAAAAAAAGAAGGTAAATTAAATGCAGATTAGGTACAGGTAAACGAATAATTAATAGATAACCTATATTTTATAATAAAAACACTTTTACATAGCCTACCTTAGATCAGGGTTCAGAACACAGCCAAGATAATGAGGTGGCCCTTTGGTCGGGCGCAGGCGTCTTCTGCCAAGGGGGGTCGACCCACACTCGATACTCTGGCGTACCCTGCCAAAACAAAAGTCAAGACTGGACAGAATTTTATCAAAGCAAAACAAAAATAAAATAAAATAAAATAAAATAAAACACAACATTCAATGGGTTAAAAAAAATCCACAATACAATGGAATCAATATACGCAAATTATGAGCAGATCTGCATTTATTATTCACACATAGTAAAAAAAAAAAAAAAAAAAAAAAAGTAACATTAATAAATAAACACATGAATATACACAGAAATATACACAAACAATCTTCTACATTATTCTACGCTCACGATTCCTAATCAAATATGCGAGAATTACGCAGCGCTAGGAAGCAAAAAAAAAAAAAAACGGAGTCCAAAAAATACAGAAAAATCATGCAAAAATCAAGCAGCAGCGGAAGGAACGTAAGATAATAGAAAATAAAGCAAGGCGAACGCAAGTTAGATAAAATAATACCAAATTATATAAAATAGAACAAGAAATAAACACAAGAAATAAACCTGCAATGAAAATACATTAATAAGAGCTGAAAGAAAAAGCAGATGCATATTAATAATAACGCTGCAAACAGAATACATAAAAAAAAAAAAAAAAAAAAAAAATGCAATATAGCTCACGCTTATCCAAGTCAATGATGGCGTCAGTGTAGATCAGATATATATATTGCGAGGGGCATTCAAAATTCCACGAAGCACACACATGAAACAAAAAAATAACAAAAGGGATTTATTAAAGGATAATGGATAGCACAATCACCTAACTCAAACATAGGTGAAGCAACAAAGCTTAAGCAAAGCAATAAAATATACATATAATAAAATTAAACTCACTTGTAAAAAAGTAAACAAATTTCTAATCCGATAAACGCGTGTGTCTCTGCGCTTCTCTCGAGTAAGTAACAGAAGAATCTTATCTCAGCTCTCCCCCCTAAAGAAAACGATTATAACAGGATGTACTAATCATTAGCGCTGGTCAGTTCCCACGACATAGTGACGCAGGCGAAAGAGGGTTTGTCACCCCCCATTACAAAACTGCAAAACAGCTCTCGGAAGTTAAAATTAATATTTCAAATAAAGCGAGGGACTTTTCAAAAAAAAAAAAAAAAAAAAAAAAAAGAATACTGCCTTACTTAATGGTAATAAAGACATACTACCAAAACGATTAAATACATTCATGATATCATGTAATATACAAAATTTTTTTTATTATTGGTACTATACACTGAAAGTAATGAATGATATGTATATAAAAGGAATGCATACACTTGTAGAATTTTGCTAACAATTCAGAAAAAGTACTATTATATGTGAATTTATTGTATTGTATATATATTTATAAATGTTAAAAAAAAAAAAAAAAAAAAAAAAAAAAAAATGAGTGTTGGTATACGGTATAAATAGTTATAATTATTGAATTAAAATGCAAAGTAATAATAATAATCTTTAGCATATGATATACTGACCGAGTGAAGTAACACTATACAATATGTGTCACAAAAAAATTATAAACTGAATAAAACTTACAAACTGTTGGCACAAGCATCGGCTAAATGCAACGACAGACCATAAAACTGTCTATCACAAATTCATGATCACAAATTGAACTATCTCAAAAAGCAAATATTGAAACATTTACATATTTGGATCAACTATGCATGATAACCAATTAATAAACAGTATTGAACAGTATATTATGAACTATCATCAGTTACTATTGAACTAAACTTCATGAACAATTAATAATCCAGTGTCGAACTGTACGCTCATTAATCATTATGTATATATATACAAGGAGCTCATAGTGCTCAACTACATCACAAGGACTCTAATGTGCACTAAAAAACAGTTTAGCACAAATATGCATAAGAAATTTACTGACCAAATACACCAGATTACTACGACAACTAAAGGACTCATAATGTATTGAGATAAAGAAACTGTCTCAAACTTATTCGACAGGGGGATAGGCTGATGGGAAAAATCAGCCATTTTGTTAAAAGCAAAATAATAAAGATACAAAAAGGCATTATTTAAAAGGAAAAAGAATATAAAAATACAAAAGCTGTTGTACTGAAGAACACAAGCTGTTTTATTACCTTTTAAAAGCCTAAGACAGAAATACAACGTCATATTTATGACCTGCACCTGCACGTGGAACTCTGAAAGGGGACCACCCGCATTTAAGCCCCACTGGCTACCGCCAAAAAAGCCCCGGCGAGGTCGTAAAAAAGGCACCGTAGTAATCTAGAAGCAAGCAGATTGGTCGAAGAAAGGTCCAATCAGAAGATAGACCCAATGAAAAAAATGCAAGGGGAAAATCTCCTCCAAAAATTATAATGAGAGACTAAAAAAATTAAAGGAGAGAAAAGATTCCTTCAAGAGTCAGAATTCTAAAAAATTGCCTTCGTGTGTGCAGACGTAATGTGAGGTCCTGCTATCATCAGTGTGGTGCTTCCTAGCCGAAATGATTCATCAAGGATACTTAAGGATGTGCTCCCTGCTAGCCAAGATATTCCTCTTGTGCCTGGACTGTGACATAGCATCTGATAAATCTGGTGAGAATTTCTTACATTTCTCGGTCAGTAATTTTACCGTGCAATGCTGGTAAAGCGCATTTATTTTCTAGTACTCATCTTTAGCACATTTGAGGCAAAATCAAAGATCATTGTTATATCATTTTTATTGTATTGTAAAATTATAGAATAATCAATTTAATTAATATTTAAAATTTGGATGTTTAATAAAGAAATTAATTAAAATTATATGAATCTGATATTATTTGAGAGTAAATTTATTTATTATTAAACATATTGTTTTCCAGATTAATGTTTGCTTTTAATTAGGATTAATTTTAGGGCATTTCACAACGCGTGCCCGAATATCCAATTGATATTCCAAAATGTACTACCACGAGGATGTCACCTTAGAGCCACGGAAAGGAGGGTAGTCTGATTTTGGTTAATATCCGCCCAACAATCACCTTTTGAGGTGTCCTGATTACAAAAAAATTAGCCGATGATCTGCATGTATATCTGTTATGAGAATAATTTTAAATAAATAACTGCAGGTAATTCAAATTTAGCATTTGAATTTCGTATTGAGTTGCCACTTAGAAATTTGATCAAATTTGGCAAGTTTGAAATCAAATTAATAGCAGCCAGGATTTTTTTATTTTTTTATTTATTTTCTTTAAAATAACTGTATGTACTGTAAATGATTAGTGGGTTGAGGTGAGCGGTTGCCCCTTCACTCGGAATTGCATGTTAATTAGGACTTTCTTTAATTTATTTGAGATTATTTTATAAATACGTTAAACTTTATTATCTTATGCTATTGGTCTTAAAACGTATTATGCAATCTATCATTATAGCATTGAAATGCAGACTAACAAAATGTCGCGTGAGTGACACACCATATTATTTTAACAAGTGCAATTTCTTATAATCAAAAACAATTTTTTATGTAGTTACAAGGTTGTATATAAAACACGGTATTTTGAAACTCATCACAAAATTATTAGCTATAGAGATTTTTAAAAATCACGATTTTTTTCTCTCGATAAATGCTATTTCAATCCTTCAATATCTATATCTATATATCTATATCTATATATATATTAGTTGCATTTAATATTCTGCGAAAACAAATATTAATTTTATAGGTCATTTTCAATAGCTTTAATTATTACGAAAAATTTTTTTATAAAGATCGCTGAAATATATAATATTTATTATTTTATAAATCCAATACAAAGTCTTTGAGACATAAAAAACATTTTTTTTTTTTAAATATGTATTAATTATATTATAAAAACCTAACTATATCATTAAATGAAGTATGAATACCTAACGTACGTTACTATAATAATGAATACAATATAATTTTTCGTATTGCATATTATATAAATTTTTTCATATTAATTAAAAGAAAGTCACGTGGTGCATATAAAGATAAAAGTACTGCACGAACAAAAGAATTTTGATTTATAAATGATTTTTCTTCAGTGAAACAATATGTACAAACTTTATGAAAATGACATAGCGTTTGCTGTATAAATAATACGATATGCTTTTCTAAAGAAATTCTTAAAAATCTGTTTACTAGCATCTCGTCCCTGAAAATTCAATGAATAGATTATATCAATTAGATTAAAGTATCTCATGAAGAAGAATTCCTCAAAGCAGAAAATTAAATTAAGTTAACTGGATTTTACGCTAAGTTAATTATTCTCAGGTACTTAATATTAATAGTATGCAGCATCTTTCGCTTCACTTAACGTGAAAGGAGATGCTTACCCTTAATAAACCAAAGTACGCAATAGACGAATTAATGATTACCACATATTTTCTAATGAAATAAAACTCTACTTAGAAAGTAGTATTACATATTACAAAGAGGTATACATTTTTTTTTATTATTATTATTTTTTTTATGGTGTATATGCCATTGATACTGCGTAATATAATATATATTACTGTGTAAAATAATATAATTTGAAATTGTAAAGAAAAAAATGAATTTAGATTTTTTTTTTTTTTTTTTTCAACAAATATTTTAGAATTTTCAAAAGATACTCATGAAAATTTCCTTTATTTTCTAAAGCCTTTTATGATATTTTGATCAGAAGTTCAAAATAATTTTTAGTATTGCATTCTTAAAATATAATAAGTTACTTACTAAACGAAGAAAATTACTAATTTCAGTTTAAAAAAAAAAAAAAAAAGGACTGTATTGATTGACACATTGTTTTAGAATCCGTTAAACATAAATAGTAATAATAGAAACCAATAATAGAAGAATATTCGAAATGAAAAAAAAAATATATATTATTAACAAATTTACTATATAATAAATAGTTAATGTGTGTCCTTTAAAAAAATATTACGTTAGTAAAAAAAAAAAAAAAAGTTTCAATTACAAATCATTATATTTAAATGGAATCAGAAGTACAGTGCTTAAAAAGCTTTTTTCCGATTGTAATTTAGTGGAGGATCAAAATTGTGACGGCATGTCTCCGGACCCCTTCCAGGGGTAAGTCCCAGACTGTCGCTAATTGCCCATTGCACAGCACTAGTATGACGTAAAACCCATCCAACCAACCAATAGATTGTAATTTAAAAATCAAAATAATAATCATACAGAAGCATAATAGAAGAATATCCGTGAATAATAAAAACAATAAAATATACAAATTTTACGTCTTATTGCCTTAGTTACTACTTTTTTTTTTTTTTTTAATGCTGGAATATCAAGTGTGCGTACTTATTATATTAAACAAAAAGTAAAAACTTATTTCAATAAATAAATAAATAACAATGATAATAATAATAATAATAATAAAAAGAAAAGAAAAGAAAAAGAAACAGAAAGGCAATTTTTAGAGTGTGAAAATTGCCAGCATACATTCTTGAATGAAGCGTATAAAACAATATAAATGATATAGTGATAGGAGACTTGGTTCTAGATAAATAAATTCAGAAAATATTAAGAACGTTATGAATGAGGCAAAACAAATATATACAGCTGTTTCAGTAGCATTTAGCGAACCAATATCAGTGCAAAGGTAGAATTTAGTGTACAGTCATTGATGCACTAATCATAGAACACTAAATGGTGTGGAAACGTCAGTCGGCTAGTTTATTATTTAATTTGACGTTGAAAACGTTAATTTTTATTCTTGATGCACTTATGACGGTACGTTAAATGCAGCCAAAACAGCTGCGTGCAAGCTCATTATCCTCTTTGTCATTCAAAATTTTGTTTATTGTTGCAGAATTTATTAATATAAATGGTAGTTATAAATAAACTTCTTCTATTAGCAAAATGCAAAGCTATAACAAGTGAGCTGTTAACCACCAAATTGAATATGCAAGCTTTTTTTGAGATGTACTAAATTTATGAATATATAGTTTAAT